>JADLZK010005406.1:0-258856 GCA_015847255.1 Hyparrhenia diplandra
ACAGTAAACATGCTTTATTTTTTTACTTTTTATCCCCCTTGATCTCAGAATTTTACAGTTAAAGAGGACGAAATTCTGAGTTTTCACGTCTTTTTACGTTTACCCGCCCCCTTCTCACTTTTTAAAAAAATCCTACCTCCCCACTGAATATATACCGCGCCCACTCCCACTCAGGAAAAAAAAAAAAAAAAAACCTGACGGCCTCCCTCTGCTCCCGCACCGCCCGCTCGGCCTCCCGTCCTCCCCGCTCTCTCCTCGCGCGGTCCCCGGCGGCGGCACCCGCGGTGGCGCCCTCCTCCCCGTCCTCCTCCTCCTCCCAGCGCCGCCCCCCCTTCCCACCCTCCTCCCCCGGCGAGCTACCTCCCTCCCTCCGCGTGATGTGTCCTGCTACAGGAAACCCTAGGGCCCGACGTGCCCAGGCGGCGCGAGCGGCCGGCGCAGCTGCCGCTGCCACTGCCGCCGCGGCCATCGTCCTCCCTCCTTCCTCCCACTGCCCTCCTCCTCCTCGCCCTCCCCCCCGGGTGTTGTTGTTCTCTCCTCTTACGCTCTCCTCGCGCGGAATCGACGGCGAAGGAGGCACCACAGCCGGCGTCGTACTGTTGCCGGCCCTGTTCGTCGCCATCCACAGCAGCGGCGGTCGTCGCCGGTGGCCACCCCCACCTCGCGACGCGTCCCGCTCCTGGCTGCTCCGCTGTTCCCCACCTCGGTTTGGTCCCGTCCCCTCTAATGTAGTGATTATATCGATGTTCATGTTGATATTCTTATGCAACTGACAGCTAATCCGTTTCAGGCGCTCAAGGACCACAGCTACAAAAGGTATTAGAGAGGCTAACTGGACAGACTACTGTTCCTAATGTTTTCATTGGTATGCCAACTTTCCCTTTCTCACCGTCATTCTTACAGTCTAGCCTAGCTTTTCTGTTTTGTTCATGACTGAGTAGCAAAATCACTCTGATTTTTTTTCATATCAACTATGGATTTTGCAGTTGGTGCCCCTAAGTGCCAATGCCAGTACAAGTGTCCCATTTGTAGTTTGGCTGCATGGAAATTGATTCACGCATGCATCTTATTTTGATCTACATTGTATGACTCATTCTTTAAATAATTGTTTTGTTCTATTCCAGGTGGAAAGCATGTTGGTGGCTGTACAGGTATTATACATGTGCTCTTTGTTCAATGTTGGTCAATCTTTACAGTTATATGCTGCATATATAATACATACAATGTGTCTAATGATGATGTCCACCTGTAGATTAGATGTGAGTGTATGTAACCTCATAATATTTTTCCCGTGTTAAGCTATTCCTGCTACATCAGCAGGGGTGAAGCTAGATTAGAAATGACCCTGGCGCATTAAGCTATTCCTGCTACATGAGCAGGGGTGAAGCTAGATTAGAAATGACCCTGGTGCATACTCCGCTGTATATATTAAGAAATCTATATAATTTTCCTCAAATGTAAAACATGTGCAGTAAGTACCACGTGGTAAAATTGAGTCAACTACAAGCACTTTTTTTCTTCAACCTGATGCATCTGCACTTGGGTAAGTCAACATGCCTTTGCCTCTGTATTTGAGAGGCTAATTGCTGCAATTCACCTCAGCCAAAGATACATATTCTTCCAGCACTAGAAAGATAATTAAAGCAAAGCCCATCCATCTTAAATTTCCTCCATGCTTAACAGTAGAAAGATAATGAAAGCAAATGGGGCTATCTCTAGGACTATAACGGAAGCAAACAGAACATCCATCTTCAATTTTTGCTTTGTATACCTGCGCTTATGGCTGCGTCTCCATTACAAGGTTGGCATGGAATCTGCAAGAATTATATGTGTTTCCTAAGCAACTAGCATCTCTCCTAGCATGTCTACCTGATCTGGAGGTGATGTGCCCCTGATTTATTGTTTTCTTGTTTAACCCCTACAGTGCGGCTAGAATCTGCCATCCCTGGCCATATCCATGTTAGCAAAATTGCAGGACCAACTATTTTCTTTTGTGGAAAATAGTAATTGGCAATACCATGTCCTCGTCATCATAGCCGATGACGCACAGGTAATACATTCATAACAGTATTGAAATAATTAGCTAGAATTCTCAACATATTTGACCTGAGCAAAAGTTGTAGTTGACTGCAGCTAATACAAGTGATGGAAGATTAAGCTCACAGGAACAAACAACTATACAAACAATTGTTGATAATAGGTAAAATTCAGTTCATCATGTAATATAATTAACATTAAGTAGTTTATATGATTAACCAGTTTTAGAAATAGATAATTGTCGTATAAAAAAAATAAATGTATCACTACTATGACAATAGCGGTTCAACTTACTAATGCACTATTTAAATTTTACATCTATCCTTGGTAGTGCCAATGTTTCTAAATTCTAGGATCAGTTTGTCTCAAACTATTGTATTGACTCCATAGCTCCATGATTTTCGTTTTAATGAGTTCCTTGTTTCTGGGTGGGTAGTGCGGATCGATTTTCATACATTAGATTAGATGGGTGGTTTTAAATTAAGCAATACTAAAAATGAGATGGATGGACTGATGTTATATTCAGATCGTTAACAAGAGTGTTCATATATTTTTAGAACTCTCTCTTGAGTCAATATTTCTGAGTATATTATCTTAGATACCACTAGGTCGTGATAAAAAAATGATAAGAAAAAAGTGATATGCTTCTTGTGATTGTTGGTTACTTCTCATGTGACGCTAGCAAATTTAATTTAACCACATCAGTTTTCATCTGTTGTAGGGTGCAGTGTGATGGTTAGTTCTTATTTTTTTTTTTTGGTGTTCGTACTCTGTACTACTAGAGGTGATGGTCCTTCCATTAATTTGTGATGCTTCATAAGTTAGTTCTCTCCTGTCTACTATCGCAATAGAGCTTTCTCCAAATATAAAAGTGATGATAAGTTTAAAATCATGTATCTGTTTACTTTAGGGAAATAGGAGAACAGGCGCCTAGTCAGAAGGTAATTTATTTGCTCTCCATCCTCCAACTTAATTATGTTCTTTTTTTGTTGTCGTTTGGGTCTCAAATAACTAAGCAACAATGATTTATGGATCTCAAATAACTAGGCAACAATGATTGTACAGATTAATGGTATACTAACAGATGGATTTAGGTGTTCTTATAAAGCGGTGGCACAGTCAGTTAGTTAAGTTAGTAGCTGCCCTGCTTATAATGTATTTTTCCTTTCTTTCTCCCTAGGACAGTGCAGGCCATGCAAGCTTCCATGTCGCTGCTTGAATGTCGTTCTGATTGTTTTTTTTTTGTAATTTTTTGCCTGAACACAGTGCCGGTGTGAGAACACTGAAATTATATATACTGAAAGCCTCTTTGTCTATATCTGTGTTTCAAGCTCGGGTGAGATGCGTACCAGTATCTATGTTTCAGGCTCTCAGGCTAATTGAAGCTATAAAGACTACAACTGATGAACCCATCTTTAGATCAAGGCTTAGATTATCAATTGACCATATTTAGATCAAGACCACAGACAGCTTAACTCATGAGTATTTTTTTCTTGACGGATGTCTGGATACCACGACTGCTATTTTAATGGATCTGCAAAGTTACAGGTCTCTTATATCTCCCCATGTCATTATTGATGTGTGTTTGTCATTTGGATACCATCTTTTTCCTGGATCTATACGACACTGCTCGCCATGCCTGTTCTAGGCTTGCATTGTGCCAACTGAACTGCAAAATCATGGTAGTTAGGCTCTTTGGTTCTTTTTAGATTAATATTTATCAACCGAATGGAGGTGCTAGGTTAGTGCCAACCCACAGTACTCATTCTTAGTTTCTTATACTTATCTTTTTACCATGCGTGATTTAATTTTATTTGAAAAAAAGTATACCATCACTTCATCATGATTTGTTTTTAGTATCAATGCATCCTGATTATCAGTACTATGGCATTTGCTGGCTATTTTAATTCGGATCTGGTATACATGTATTATGCCTAATAACGTTCATCGCTTTCAAAGATTATCAGTAGTACATGTGCACCCTCTCTTTTTTTCTCCCTTTGTGTAGGAAATTGCCTACAGTTGTGTGTGCTTTGCTCTGAATTTTCATAGAGCTGCCCCCACCTTGTGGCATTTGAATGGATAGTGCGAGTAGTCATTTTCAACATGAAGCAAAGGTACTCTTTAAGAAAATGCACATAGCAGGCATGGCTAACTAAACTGTAGGCAAAATAGCAGGCTTGGCTATTGGACTAGCATTCAGCAGAATTTCCAAGCCTGCTATTGGAGTTTGTGGTATAAATAACACCGGATTGAGTTCGACACAATTTCCAAATTTTTTATTCTATATCATTGTCACCTACAACCTTCTTGTGATGCTGAATGCTATTGGACTAGCAGGTGTTTTTGGCATATATGCAGTCGTATGCTTGATTGCCCTTGTGTTTGTCTACCTTAAGGTTCCTGAGACAACAGGAATGCCCCTTGAAGTCATCACTGAGTTCTCTGCAGTTGGTGCGAAGCAAGCGGCTGCAAAAGCCTAATTCCTGTGGTGCCTTTGCCTGCAACTTTTGCACTGTGAATTATATAAACTTGAAGGGATCTCACCAAGAAGCTCTGGGAACTTTCGATTTGTTTAAATGGTGAGGGAACAAACATCTGCCCATGCTCCGCAAGTGACAGCAAGAGCCCTCAATGGAAAGAGCAGTTGTTAAGTTGTCAATGTATTTACAATATGCTGTTACCTATTACTATTAGTATTGTAGGAGTATTAGTCAAGCTATTCAGCACTGGTTGTTAGTAGTGATGTTTAGAACAAAGATAATGATCTGATCCGATGGTATAATATTCAAATCTCAAATAAAGGAAACACCTTTTCTCATATCGCCTTTGCAAGCTTTTTCACTACTCATCAATATGATATTACCACATTTGCAGGCCAATTTCTAAACTTTCTTCATATGAAGAGTTGCCTTGGACACATTTGCTAGAAGTTGAATCATGTATCAACTGTTTATTTAATTTAAGGACCATCCTACACTGAAATGCATATCATTGTAATCTAAATCTTTGTCCCATTATTTTGTTCCCTCGAGCACTCGGCCAGCCCCGAGATCGATGCGCAGATTGTTGTAAAATTTTCCCTTCCTTACCCTAATACATCTATGGTTATTTCAGTTATCGTCAATCAAATATACTCAGCTTGGTCAACAGTTAGTTCCTTACTCTTTGATTCTATATATATAGTTTACCAAAGTAATAGTCATCTCATATTGACCAATGACTCCATCAAAGGATCGGCGCCGCAGATGCGCCTCCTCACTAGTCTTATTTGAATTGGACACATGGTACCTGATAAATGTAATTATTATATGAACTAAAAAACAAACTGTCATGAAGCTTGGACATAGAGTAAGATGTCTCTGATAGTTAATCACTCGCAAGGGAGCAATTTCTTTGGTAAAGACACGTGCATCACTGCATTGTTAAAAAACATTATTTATTAATTATACTATCAGGTTAGCTTTGAAATAAATACATCATATCCTTGAGAATATTCATTCAGTTAATGTAATCTTCAGTTTTGAACATGTGCAGGCTACTCTTCAGAAATACACAATTCTCTCAAGCTTATCCTGGTGCGTAGTGAACTTAACATTTGACACTATAATATTAGCAGTTTTCAAGTTCTTGATATATGATCATTCCAATAAAAAGCACATGGACCAGCAAAGTAAGATAGCAAACGACGCATGATAGAAATAATTGGAGCGCTTTATGAACATTGACTCAAAATCTTCTGGTTACACTATTAGATATAACTTGCAATCTTTTTATGTTTTTTTATGACAACCGAGACACCCACATGCCAAAATCGAGTTTACCACAGACTAAAAGTAGGCAATAGAACCAACAGAGTTAGCTAAGACGTGAATCTCGACGAAGAGAAGTGTAGGCGTGGGCTACAATGACGATACAGAGTTCGAGTACCGGCTGCAGCCCGATATATACTATCTTTGTTTCTCGTTGTAACGGACTAGCACTTTTGCTAGTATCGAATAAAATGTGAGGAGAGAAATTTTCATGTGTGTTGAGGTGTGTTGGTGTAGAACATGTGGATTTACAAAAATATAACTATGGAAAACCATCCGTTTTAGACGTCGGGACAGCCGGGCACGCTTCTTGGGCCTAGGACGGTCCAACAACAAGCGCTCCCCCTTCCCTCTCATGATCCCGCTTTGGGGATGCCACTTCCAATTAGCGCACAACCCGGAGCCCTCCAGAAACAAAACAAAAATCTTCACTCTTCAATCGGTTGTCTTCCTCCCAAGTCCCACCCGTGACCGCCTGGCTTGCTCAAGGCCGCACGTTTGGCGACTCCACCCTCCTCGGGAGCTACCCGTCGTAGGCGCTCTCTACCCTAGCGGTTGCTCTGCGGGCTTTGCCATCCTCGACACACCACCCTACCTCGCCGCCCTCCCCGCCGCCCTCCCCGCATGTCTCCACCTCGTCTACCACCACGACGTTGAGCTCTCGGACCCTAAGCTCCTCGTCTCCACGCTGCCTGCCGGCGCCGCGGCTGTCTGTCTTCCATTTGACGTGCACCACAACGACGCTCGGATCGGAGAGGAGAGGAGCTCCGGTCGCATGAGAAGGCGGCGCGACACGTTGACAATGTTTTTCAACCCCCCCCACCACCACACACACACACACACTGACGACACAATGTTTCTTTGTTTGTTTCAATTGTTTCAGTTGTTTCATATGTATGTTGGCGGGCGGCGGGCAAGCCCCCAGCGGAGCGGAGAGCGAGGCCTAGTGGGCTGGGAAGCGCGGTGGTGCGCGCCGGGGTAGGTGGTGCGAGCCGTGCTGTATGCAAAGAGAGAGGCGCGTCGGGAGAAGAGGTGCGTTGGAGGGCGAGTTGGGCGGCGCGGTAGTGGAAGCACGTTTGCGCGCGACAAAGATGGACGGGTGTCGTGTGCGAAAACGGACACAAGACAGGTGGGATTTGGATGGGCCAAAGGCCGATTACCTAGGCGTTGAACCGAAGGCGATTCCGACGTCGGGCGCTATCTTACCCAATATAACTACTACGATATTCGAACAAGGAAAAGTACGGATTCACTCCCAACTATCAAAAAGTTTACTTTTCCTCCCTCAACTTGAAAAGCAGATATATCACTCCCTCAACTTTTTCAAACCATGCAAATTACCTCCCTCGAGCGGTTTTGAAGGCGGATTTACTATGGTAACCGTGGTTTGCTACAGTACCAGTGTGGGTTTGCTACAGTCACAGTGTCTTTGCCTTTTTTCTTTTTAAAAAATTCGATTGAATCTTTAAAAAATTATAGTAAATTATAGAAAAATCATAAAATAAAAAATCTAATTTTATTGGAGTCCACATGATTAGATCTACACAGTGAATATATAATATGATATGCTTCAGTACAAAGTTTTTTGCTACGAAGGTTTTGTCTTTTCTTTTATATTTATAATTCGTAGTTTGCAACTTCTATAATTATTTTGTTAGACAAAAGCACACCATATTATATATTCACCGTGTAGATCTACTCATGTGGAGTCTAACAAAATTAGATTTTTTATTTTATGATTTTTTTGTGATTTACTATGATTTTTTTAAAGATTCAGCTAAATAAATAAAAAAAAAAAAGACAAAATCTTTTTAGCAAAAACTTTATACTAAAGCATATCAAATTATATATTCACTGTGTACATCTAATCATATGGAGTCCAACAAAATTGATTTTTTTATTTTATGATTTTTTTCTATGATTTATTATAATTTTTCAAAGATTCAACAGGATTTTTTAAAAAAGAAAAAGGTACTGGTACTGTAGCAAAACCCACTGACACTGTAGCAGACCACGGTTACTGTAGCAAATCCACCTTCAAAACCGCTCGAGGGAGGTAATTTGCATGGTTTGAAAAGTTGAGGGAGGTGATATGCCCTGGCTGAGTTGAGGGAGAAAAGCCAACTTTTCGCGATAGCAGGGGGGGAATCCAGACTTTTTCCTTCGAACAAAGCTTAATTTGGAAAGAAAAGGTCCAAGCGGTTCCCGGCCATTGCAGGTCGAACGAACAATTCGGTCCGTGAATAGGGATGGCCCAAAGCAATCACGGGCCCAAATGGTCACCGCGTATGGGCCGTTGCGGGTAAGGCCCAAAGCAAACGCATTTTTAAACGCACGCGGGATCATACATCGCTTGACTCCAAGTTCCAACCGGCCGCAGCCCGTCCGACCGACCCTCTCCCCTGCTGCCGCCGGCGTGATTTCCCGACCCACCACGCGTAGGAGAGCATCGCCAGTGCCCTCCGCTTCGTACCGGATGGCTCTTGAAGGCGAGCAAGGAAGCGGCGATTGTGCTGTGCTCCGGAGGAAGGCAAGTGGTGGGCGACGCCGGTGCTGCCGGAGGATCTGGTGGAGCCGACGGGGCAGGGCGCGGAGGAGGTGATCGCTATATCAGGAGGCTCTGGTCGGGGACCCTCTCCGGCCCATCTGGCTCGCCTTCCAGGAGATCGTGGCCACCGGCGGAAACATCGCCTTCAGCTGCCGCTGCTTCCACGCCGGCGTAATGTCAGGTTACCGGCTCAACATTTCGTCCATTTTCTTCAAATTGTAATTGAAGAATTTCCTCGGCTGAGTTGTTAATATGCACGCGTGTCTCGTTTAACCTGTCTGAACACTTCTGTGGTTTCTAGGATACATCTTGTTCAGATATATATCTTGATTTTTTTTTTTACAATGGTTGAGGGGAATTTCATTCTGGTCTTCAGAAGCAAAACTGAAAACTCATCTTGCCTGGACAAAGTCTTGTGATATTACAATAGTACACCTTACTACCTGGAGCTCTTTACTTCTGTATGGACTGTCACCAAACATGCATTTTACTCACAACCGGGGCAATATCTTCCTTTCTTTCCTGAAAGTAACTGCTGATGCATTATGACACGTAATTTGCTGAAGAGATTGTGTGTGTTACTCAGAGCACATATATTGTTAATTTCCCAAATGCCTGAAGTATTTCCCTAAAAAACAAATGCCTGGAGTATGCATAAACATAAAAGTTATAGCGTAAGGAAGCATCTAGAAGTTTGCGTAAGGGCTGGGGTACCTTTCCAAGCAAAATCATCCAAACAAACATGACAAACGGTCCTGGAAATCAATTGCTCGCTGGCATCTCAGGACTACATGATAATTAGTCTGTGATTCACAACTGAGGTTTATTATTTATTTATGGTGGATCGGTCTGGTGAAGGCATAGGGCACAAAGACAACACAAGCGAGTACAATGACCAACATATTTCAGTTCAATAATCGATTCCATTATCCAACATATTTCAATACATAGATAACTAAAAATGTTACAGTTCAAAGAGGAATAATAGCAGTACAACACCAACATATAAGTCAGACTTGGTAACATGCCACCTTAATTACATATAATAAATATGCCATCAAGTGGACATAATATAACTACCACACGATAATTAGTCGCTGATCCAACCGACTGATAAATACCAATGCTCAAGTGCAGGCACCAACATTAGCAAACCCTCCATGCGTCTTCAATTCCTGAAGAACAACCCAAACAGCCAAGGGCCAAAAGGCAAGCACATAAGCACCTGCAGATATATTTAGTATATTTTTTATCAGTACAGAATTTACAAATAAATTTTAGCTGAACACAATCAAGAGTGGCAGAACTATGTGCCTATTACCAAAGAAAATAAAAGGACTAGAGCCTCAACCACATGTAATTCCAGAAATATGCTATGATGATCTCAAAGAAGCTCCAAGAGACTGGTATGGATAGGCTCAATCGCTGAATTGAAATAGATCAAAACCAATTTAATTAATTTATAAGATCAGCTACCCAATATCATGTGCGGGCAATAGAAGGCGTGTCGTTTGAATCCTGGTGGACTCTAAAAATCTTGATAAAAAAATCTAGTACATTCATTGGATCTAGTGTACGTCTGTATATTAAAATTGAATAGAACATAGCTTGTTTGAACTATCTAAGCACACCATCGTAGATGTCAATTGTCACAGACTATGTATTAGTTCAGATTTGCATAATACATAATACAAATTTAGAGTCTTGATTTGACACAAACTCCTTTGATCGATATAGCCTGCGACATTTACTTCAACACAAATTGCTAATATAAAGGTGGTAAATTGAACGATATTGCAATTCAACATAGCTTACTCAGGAAAAAAAAAATCAACACTGTCAGTAAAATGATTAAACGAAGAAAGTAAGGAACTTGGAAAAGCAACTAACACGCTGTCCAATCCAAATCATATTTTTGATATAAGAAACAATAAAACTACTATCCTCGATCTACCTGTACTACACAGCCCCCTGATTATTAATTAGTAATGACATCTCTCCCCTAACTATTTTTTCCTGCCTTACAATTAATTGAATGCGATGTTCGGTAATGTTAACAACACCTTTCAGTTAACAAATCCAGGTGGGGAGCTCGCCTAACCCCCTGTTCTTTCAAAAACATCATCAAACATACGAAAAGCACATCAAAACATGAATTACATATTCACAAACTTGCATCAGTGTTACAAATATCAGCTCACAATCTAAGTAGTCATTTGTGACAATGAAACAAAAATATGTTTTCCCAATCCCAACTAAGGATTCAGGACAGAAATAGTTGAAAACCTATATTTCTTTCCAAACACCTTCTGGAGACTGGATTACTGAAAATAGTGTTGTATCTAGTAAAGTTCAAAAAGTTGATGTGTGTGCTTAGGGAGGATGGGAGTATTCCACTAAATCAGATGGAGAAATGCTTTTTAGCCAAAAGTTGATTTCTTTTATTTGCTAATAAGCTGTCTTCAACAAGTAGCAGCAGGAACGCTGCTTATACGGGACCCGTTACTTTCCTCGTTATGGGAACAAATGCATTCACATACTGTGAAAACCTTCTAATTAATAATAAATGTATCATACCAGTATCATAACACGATCCATGTTCTTTTTGCTAAAACATGGCTACTATACAAGCTACTGACTCAAGAGATTGTCGAAGAGGAGCAGCAAAACAGGGAGAAAAAAAAAAACAGCCAAGCAGCACACAATGCACGCTGCTGATAAACAGGAAATAATTTGCATGCTAATTCGTCCCTCAAATTAAATTAGCACAAGTCAGTCATGCACCACCAACATATATAGAGAGATACCCTTACTACTTGAAATGGATCAACAATATCTGCAGAGGAAATTAAAGGGATATAATGCCAAAGATCTTTTTTCTTTGAAAGGAATAATGCCAAAGATCTTAGTAGCTTACCGCGTCATACACATGGTTTTAGCAATGACGGTGCGAAGCCAGAGAATTGATGGACTCTGAAGAAGTCATGCTTCATCTCACAGACCTTCTTAAGTTCAGCAGTCCTGACATCCAGCAAAAAGTATTCTCTGTTTGGAACATTCCGACGCCGGCGCCGGCGTGCTAAGGGCTGACCTCCTGGAATACCATGAAGGAATAAGAACCCCTCAGCCACACCACAGATGGAATACCTACGCTGTCTGGCCAAGGGTATAATTATCTCCATCTGCTGTTGGTCAGAATGTTCACTGGTATTTAGCTTTGTGATATGCAATACGTCCAACGAGTCATCTTCCCTGTGACTTCCAAAGAAAAACATCAAAGGTGTTCCTTCTGCACCGGCTACAATACCAGATCTGCTGATGGCATCAATGAGGTTGCTGGATGGAACACTGTTGACAATCGAAAACTCCATCTTACTGGCATCCAACACAAGCAACTTGCCAACCCAATGCCCCGCCCAGTAGAAACAACCACGGGCATAGTCCGGATAGGCCAACTTGCGGTATCCAGGGGCTTCAGTACCCAAAGAACTCCAGCTGGGAGAGGCAGCGACACACCATTGCCCAGTGACAGAAGAGAAGACAAACGCAAACATGTTTGTTTTGTTCCTCGCGGTGCAGATTACCTTGAATGACGTCTCCTCCTCATCTTGGCCAGCTGGAGCAAGGAAAGCATCGAAATCGACGACGCGCCCGTGCTGAGCTGTAATCTCCTGTGGTACGGAAGGGAGTGGCACGTACCGCCGGTGCAAGGGATCACACACGACGAGCTCGAGGTCCATCAGGAAGACGACCCTGTCGAAGTCGTAGCGGTCGTCGTACTTGGGAAGGCACTGCAGGAGGACGCGGCCTTGGCGATGATCGCGGGGGCGCCAGGGTTTGAGCCATTTTCCCGATGGGGACGAAAGAGTAGGAGAAGTCGGCGGCGCTGGCGACGGCGCGGGCGAGCGGTGCGGACGGGTAGGGTGGCTGCGCGGGGTAGAAGCCATCTTGCCCTTCGGCAACGAAGCCGACGAAGGGAGGCGTGTGGACGGCTTCGAAGCGGCGAAGGAAGCCACGGTCGGTGATGACGCGGCGGAAAGAGACGCACGCGGTGGAGACGCGGGCGAGATCCGTCGGGGTAGACAAGCGGAGGAAGATCTCCTCGAGGAGCTCGTCGGCGAGGGACAGAAGCCGCGTCGCCCGTAGATCGGCGATCGGCGATGGCGGCGCCGCCATGGCCGCAGCCGATCGGCCGGCGGCGCCTGGCTGGAGCGGGGAAGGAACCGGTGGATTTAGGGCTCGGGAACTCGTCGGGGACTAGGCTGTGCTCCATGCGAAGAGCAGGAGCCTACGTCACCAGTACTACAATTGCGTGGGCTGGGGATATGGGGATCTGGTTCGGGACCGTGAGGAGCAGGTGCGCGTCACGAATGCGGAACGCGGCGCGCGGCGCTTGCTTGATTTCCCACCGTGCAGTTCAATTCTCCGCGTTTTGCGTTGCGCGCAACTGGCAAATGCGCGTTCGACGCGAGGCATTCGGTGGGCTTTTCCTGCATTTCCGCGTATAAGCGTCGCCACCGTCGTCCCAAACACGGCAGGTAGGCTACACAAGCCATCATAGGCAAATAGATTTGAGCTCAACACCCATTGCAAATAGTACTAACTCATCGTTGCACATTTCGATCGAAAATGGTAGTTCCTCGTTACACAACACAAATACCTCAAATATCTCAATCAAAACTGAACTTAAACATTACTCCCTCCGATTGGTACTAGGCTAGTCTCAATGAAATGTTTCACTTCCCGATTTCCAAAAATATGAAACTTTGATATGAAATAGGGTTCTCTCTCAATGCTTAGTTTCATGCACACTTTCATAAACTATTTTTAGACTTTTGGATCCCACAACCTCTCCTTTTTCTCTCTTCCCCGCATGAAGCAACACATTGAGGTTCTCAATGCGAGTTTCATACGGTTTCATAGGCGTTGGAAACAACGCTAGAGAGTTTCACCAAGATAAAACTTTTCCCTTCTCTCTCCTCTCAATTTCATGCCAAAAAAACTGATGTGGCACCCTATTAAATGTGCATGAAACCCCATTGAGACTGACCTTAGAAGTTGTTTTGGATTAGGTTTGGGTCAAACATTGAGAATATAAATCATTAATAACTTTTAAGTTGTTGAGTTTGTAAATGTGAAAATTATATGAATAGATTTGTCTTTAAAAATACTTTGATAAAAGTATACATATATCACATTTATATAAATATTTTTGTAATAACAAGTGGTCAAAGTTGTGTTTTGGATACCGCGTCGCTGTCCTAAAACGACTTCTAATACCAAACCGAAGGGAGTACTTCAACATCTAAGGGCATGTACAACCCACGCAGACGGTTGGTCGTCGGTAGAATCTCAAATTTAGCATACGCACAGATGTACAAACAATTTATACAACCCACGACAAAGATGTCGCCTCACGTAAGCTGTTTAATGCTTTGCATGTAGCTTAAAATCAACTATAAATATACTTGTGTATACCATGATGTGGATCGATTATATCCTACTTGAGCGGGAATTTTACATATATACCATTATAACGGTTAAGGCGTCTAACTCGAATATCATTCTTATAAAGCGCCTTACAAATCTAGCATTCTTATTTTACGCGTCTTACATATTTACCATATAACGGATTGACTGGGGAATTGGGGTTTTCGGTTGGACTGGGGTATTGGGGTTTTCGGTTGGACTTGTCCTGGCGACTGGTTTGGTTGCAGGATCCAACGATTTTGTACCGTGCCTATAAAAGCCACACCTACTCGAGTTCAACCATTCGTTTTATTCAAAAAATTCTACAAATAATAAATTAAATAAATAATTATTAAAGCATCTCTAATGACAAAATAAGTCATGACAAAATGAATAATATTTATACAAAAAATTTGAATAAGACGAATGATCAAATAAGGCGACACGGAAACTAAAATGACACTTTCAAAGAGACGGAGGGCACAAGTGACACTCTCAAGAGATGGAGGGAGTAGTATTGTCTCTTCTCTGTCCCCGCCTCACCTGTCACCTCTTCTCTAACCCATGTGGGCTTCAAAGGAAGACAAGTGGTGAGGGGCGGGAGGGCGGCGGTACAAGTGGCTAGGCCAAAGCGTAGCGGGGGAATCCATGGCCATGGTGACAGTGAAAGGAGGGTGGGAGAAGGAGGTCATCGCTCGGAGTTCCGACAGTACTCAACCACATCGCGGCAGGGCGGTGAGTGGCGACGGCGTGTCGGGAGAATGAAAAACAGTGAAGAAAACAAATCAAGTGGTTTGCCATTGAGGGACCCATAGATCTCTAAACTTCTGTCCACAGCGTAGTTCTTATAAATTCTATATGAAAAAACTTGTCATTAGTGTGCTGGATGATTTGTTGGCCACAAAAATTCAGCGGCATTTTTCCATTATTTTATTTTGGTTCAACAAATAATTCAAACATCACAAGCAATACATAGGACATCATTAGTAGATGGACGTCTCAACATGCACAATGACAGTTTGAAACTCTGAATACGGCACTAACCCATCCCACGACCGTTTACAAGCACAAAGTGTAACTATACCGTTGTGCAGTACAAATGTACAACCAGATATGTTTCTTAGTTCCTTCTCTCTAACCAATCAGCATGGCAACGGCTGCGTGTTGGCCATGAGGATGTAAAAATATGGTATACAATCAAACAGTTCATACATGAAGTTCACACACGAAATCATTTGAACCTTGAGAGATTGAGAGGCAAGGATGCTGTGCTGGCCATGCCTCGTCGTCTCCACTGAATCTGATACAAATACAAAGAAGATAATAAATCAGCGTGATTGATTTCACACATTCATTCAAAACTATAGGTGCCACCAAGAGCAAAACATTATTCGATCTTAAATCAGACTAAGATATAGTACTTGCCAAATTGATTACAAAGAAAAAAAAAACAAAGAAGAGAAAAAGAAACTAAGACAGAATTTGGTAAAAGCATGTCAAACTTGCATCCGGACAGAAAAGGTTAAGCACAAAGAAATGAATCATCAAGAACTCACACTAGGATTGGTATGGTTATATATAGGAGTGTATAATTTAGGATATTGTAGGAAAAGTAACTGATTTCTGTGAAATTGTTGTATGATTCCTGTGAAATTACTGTGTTCCCCAGGGGTCCTTCAGTGGCGTGCTCGTTCAATGTAAAGCTTTGTAAGGGTCCAGTGTTGTACAGTTTTCATTCTCCTAGTTTAGTAAAAGTGTAAAAACAGTATGCAGCTCCCCTTCGTATTCGGAAAAAAAAATTCATGACGTCTTGTTTCATATAAAAAACTGAAAACAAAAGTCTTTGTCTTCAAGAATAGGGTTGACAGATTCTAACAGCACAACAACATCTTTCGGAAAATGGCCACACACATGATAACAAAATAATTCAACGCAATGACATAGAGTCTTAGTTCCAAGAATTTTCTTATGTAGATTATTTTGGTTTTCAGATCAACATCAGAAGGAACATTTATATACCAGATAATGACCAAAAAACTACTAAGTAATATAATGCTTCCTTTCTGCAGTAGTTTGATTTAGATGAACGAGTTATTTGTAAGGTGAAACTTTTTTTTCCATCTGATAAAATGATCCCAACGTAAAATTAAAATGGCTTATCAAAACTAAAATAAAATTAAAATGGCTTCAAAATTTCAAGCTACTTGTCCAATAACTGAACACAAAACACTCCACCAAAATGGTGACCTTATAGTTTCATAAGCTCACTAAAATGGTAGATATATTATTAATAAAGCGTAATATGGATAAGTCTACCATTAAATAGAGACGTTAATGGAACAATCGAGCACTAAATTTACTAAATGTTCCTGTTATGTGGTAACTGGTAACAAAAACCAGAAACTACAGAAAGAAACATTACTAAAATTTGAATACACAAGATTGTCACTCACAACTTTACCATGTCAATAGAAATTGCATCAGAAAAAAAAAAAATGTGGGATAAATGTTTGTGGAAGAAATTTACCCATTTAGATACTCTGTGGCGACAGGGATGGTGGAAAGTTGGTATATATGTAGGCACGCATAATGTGGTGCTTCAATTCGCACAGCCTCTCAAGCTGCAAAGTCCTGGCGTCCATCGTAAAACATTCCAAGTCTTCTATCACCGCCGATGAGCTTACGTGCACCCCTGCCAAGCTTAGGTGTTCAGGAAACCTTAGCAGGAGCATGTACCTCTCCACTGTACCCCTGATGTAATACCGAAACCCAGGATCCAGCGGAATTCTCTTCTCCACCTGCCACTGGCTGGAACCATCGCCATTGTCTCGCCTTACAGTATATTGGAGGCTAACCGCACCATCTGCAACGTGGTCGCGGAGCGCAAACATCCCAACCCTGCCTTCCCCTGCCTCCACAATGGCAATCTGTCGCCTATGGCAGCCAGGTGGGACGTCAGCAATGGAGAATTCCATTTCCATCCTCCCAGCGTCAAGCACGAGCAACTTGTGCCGCCAATCCATAACCCAGTAGAAGCAGCCGCGAGCGTACTGGCGGCCAGAGAACGCAGGGCTCCTTGACGACACGCCCAGGCCGGCCATCAGAATGAGATCGCGCCACGCCAGGGACGCGACGGCTCGCCATTGCCCAGTGGTGGAAGAGAAGGCGAAGGCGACGAGCTTGGCTTTGCACTGCACCATACAGATGACTCCGAACGACGTCTCATCCTCTGGATCAGCGCCGCCATCGGCACCGTGGGGGACGAGGAAGATCTCGCACCAGCGGTCGAACTCCACGCGAAGCGGGTGCTCCACCGCTGTGGCCAGGTCGTCGGGGATCGGGGGCAGCAGGACGCTGCGCCGGTGCACGGGGTCGCACACCGCTATCTCCGTGAAGACCTGCGGCTCCCCGCCTCCGTCCTCGGAGTCAGGGGAGCGGTCGAGGAGGACGCGGCCGTCGCGGACGTCGCGCACGACCCAGCCGCGGCCCGTGGAGGAGGTGGGGAGGAAGGAGAAGGAGAAATCCGCGGCGAGCGAGACCGCCCGCGCCGCGGGGCGGACGCGTGGGGCGGGAGCGCCGGGTGGAAGCCGTTGTGGTCCAGGAAGCCGAGGAGCGGCGTGGGGTGGAGCGAGCGGAACCGGCGGAGGAACGCGCGGTCGGCGACGAGGCGGCGGAAGGGGACGCAGGCGGCCGCGGTTCGGACGAGGTCGGCCGCCTCCGGAAGACGGAGGAAGATGTCCGACCAAAGGTCGTCGGTGAGCAGCGCCGGCGAGGCCATTTCGTGGCCGGCGGGAGAGAGGGGTTGCTGGGGAATCGGGATCGCCGGTCAAATTTATGGACTGGTCCGTTGCTCCGAAGAGTTCAGCAATGGCGCTCGGTTGGTGGTAGTAAATTGTCGAAAGGGATTGAGACGGGGACTATTTGAGCCAGGTCAAATAGCCCACCTGATCCCACTCGACTCGGCCTGCGAACTTCTTCGGGACCGAGTGGGCCTCACGGATTTTGGTCCATATCTTACGAGGCTCCATCCCTGACTTTTCGAACCTTTTTGAAAAAAGTCTGAATTCCTCCCCTAACTATCACGAAAGTTCATTTTTCCCTCCTCAACGTTAAAACCGGACAAATCACCTCCTCAACTTTTCAAACCATGCAAATTACCTCCCTCGGCGGTTTGAGGGCGGTATTGCTACGATAACAGCGGGTTTCATTTTCCTTTTTTTTTTTAAAAATCCGGTTGAATCTTTGAATAATCATAGTAAATCACAGAAAAATCATAAAATAAAAAATCCAATTTTATTAGACTCCACATAATTATATCTACACAGTGAATATATAAAAAGAAAAATACAAAACCTTCGTAGAAAAAACTTTATATTAAAGTATATCATATTATATATTCCACGTGTAGATCTAATCATGTGGAGTCCAACAAAAATTAGATTTTTCATTTTATGATTTTTCTGTGATTTACTATGATTTTTCAAAAGATTCAACCAACTTTTTTTTAAAGAAGGAAAAGACAACCCGCTGTTATCAGAAGCAATACCGCCCTCAAAACGGGAGGTAATTTGCATGGTTTGAAAAGTGAGGGAGGTGATTTATCCTTTTTGCTTTGAAGGAGGAAAAGTGAACTTTCGTGATAGTGGGGGGAGGAATATGGACTTTTTTCCACCCTTTTTTTTTTTTTGAGAATTACACAAGACAACGCAGACACTCTCACAACACGACGCACACTCACCCCTATGAACACACGTGACGCAAATCCTACCCCTATGAGCACCTCCGGGGACCGGGCGGCGGCAGATTCCTGGAGATTCTCGAAGTCACCATTGCGCGCGCCGTCGTCGACGGAACGCCGCTACCACTTTAACGCACAACGCCGGTAAATCCGGGAAAATCCCGGAAAGGTGCAAGACTGCGATTTAAACCCCTGGTGGGCGGCCCCACCTGACAGCCCTACCATCGACTACATGGCCACCCGCTCCACCCTTTTTTTGTTGGGGGCGTAATAGACGCCGACCACACCTGGGGCTGGGCCGGCCCACCGAAGGCCTGCCCCGGCGTCTAGAGTTTGTGTGTATCTAAAGAGTTAGGGCCAGTGACGTGGATAGTCCTGGCATCAGATAGACTATTGTTAATGCGTGTTAGTGGCTGTTTACTTTATCTTCGAGCTTTCGCAGGCTGCAAATGATTTTGCTTGAACGGCGCTGTGTGTGTACACGCGTAGGATTATTGAAAGGAAACCCAGCAACGGATCACAATAATGCCCGCAGGCAGAGGCAGCACCACGGACGATCCACGGCGCACGGCTGGGATTGCCGTCCCTTTCCGCCCGCACTTGCTTGGGGAGGCACGACATCCCTTGCTTCGTGTATTATAATCAAAAAATCACTCGCCCACCATTACCGTGTGGAAGCAAACAACATCACGGGTTAAAAGACGAACAGCACCACCGTCCGTGGCTGCTTAGCTTGCTTGTTGCTATGGGTACTTAGCTTGCCATTAACCATTAGGCTAAGGAAAATGCTAGTTCCTCTATTCTACCAGTGTTTGCCCATGACGTCACGGAAAATATATTCCACAATCCATGTTACAATATCGCTGATTAAATGATTTGAAAAAAAAACATAGTGTAGCTAATGTTATTTCCACTTTATCTTTGCTCAAATGATTTGAAATAAGAGAAGTACCAGTATCTATTAATAATAACATCATTTCCAATTTATCCCTGATTAAATGATTTGAAATAAGAGAAGTATCTATTAAAAGTATGGCCGATTCACTTCAATCTTTTCTTGGGAAAGTACAGTATGTTCTATATTATGGCCATCCAGTTTGGCATGACTATTTTATCTGTTTAGCTTGCCTAAAATGCAAAGCATGAGCGCCGGCCGAATTTAGCGTCACCACAGAAGCCAAAACCGCCCGAACGAATTTTAGCTGATGCAACAAAGTTTTCAGGTACACGTTTGGTGCCCCCGAAGCGGCGGCTGGTCGGTCGGCAGGCGTGTCCGTCCGCAGCAGTGGATAGGAACGCAGCCACCTACTCCCTCTGACAGGTAGCCCCCACCACCAGTCTGGCGGGCCGTCCCAACCACCTCTAAACTACTCCAATCACGCGCGCGCGCGTTATTATTGCCACCGGCGTTCCCACGGGTAATCGCCCGTTTTAACCAGCACCACCCCCGTCCCTACCCGTTCTGGTGGTAGGAGTATATAACTGATACATGGGCCCGGCAGACGAACCGCTTCCCGGGTCCCCACCATGGACCCACCCGTCGGTGGGTGAGGTCGATGTGGGAGCCGGTGCGTCGAAGCGCCCCCCAAGATTTACCGATCCAAATGTGCGCTTCCCTCCCTCTCGTAATCGGATTCGGAGGCGATTTATTAGACGTTAAAAACCCCGCATAGCTTAGCGGAACGGAAAGCTTCAAAGGGAGGCAGAGGGAGAGAGCAAGAGGAGGTGGAGGAAATGGCCGCGGCGGAGGAGGTGACGAAGGCGGCGAGGACTAGTAGCAGCAGCCCGGCGGCGGAGCGGCGGGGCGAGAGCGAGAGCGAGAGCGAGGGGAGGAGGCGGGGATGGCGGCCGTGCTGGACTTCGACATGCTGTGCGCGTCCGTGGCGCTGTCGGCGGGAGGGGAGGAAGGCCTCCCGCCGCGGCGCCGGCGGGAGACTGCGGCGGAGGCGGAGGCGGTGGTGGGGTGCAGAGGATGTGGGAGGGCGACGTCGTGCTGGATTGCCTGGAGGACCGGCGAATTGCGCTCGAGGCGTCATGGTAGGTGGAACTAACCTCTTCTCTTCTTTCCCCGTCGTTTCGTAGGAGTACAGCTGTAACGGAAATGGGTTCTGGTTGGGAGGATCTTGTTTGTCGTGTTGGTTGAGGGAGCAGAGCTCGGTTGTTGGGCGTTTCATTCAAGGCGGATTCCCTTTTTCTTCTTCTAACGGATGAACTGATTTCGGTGCGGATTTGGGAACGCAGGATGTTGTTATTCATACAAGTTTTAGAAATGGATGGAGAAATACTGTTTGGAATGGCAACCTTGCTTAGTATAATTTGGGCGATGTTTACATTCAGAGGATGCAGCTCCTCCACTGAGATTTGTCAGAATTTTTTGCTCAAATTTTAAGCTTTCTCTCCAAATTGCAGCCGCCAGAATTTAGTAACGAATTGGACTTATGACAATTCTATTGCTGCAGTCGTCAATGCAAAAAATCTTCGTATTTTAAAATGAATTGTTACCATTACCTACAGGGAACATTCCCCAAAATGATGTCGTAGCCTCTGCTTTTAGGCTATTCTAGTGTTTCTGCAAAAATATTCCACCTTTCTTCACTATAATTAAACTTTGCATTTGGTTTGTTTTAAAGTTTTTGTTTGCCTACAACTGTTTGCAGCTGCCCATGCTATCGGTTTGGTAAGAACATGCGGAGGGCCAATCTTGGATCTTGCTTCCTTCAGGTACAGATAACCCATTCACCAGATAATGAGCATACTTAGTCCATTTCCTGCTGTTACTATAATGTCCAAAAAGTGTAGTCATATTGCTGTGTACAGGTATTGCAAGTGACTGTTTATTTGTTGTGTTCTTGGTGAGGCGTGAAATGCAAGCCACCACCATGCTATTTGGACAACAATAGGAAAGCTGCCATTTTCTCAGCCTTGTGCTTATACTATTATACAATGTAGTGGCTGACGTGTAGCTAGTTTGAATTGACTTGGCGATGTGAACAGCATTTTGGATAATTCCTTATTCCTGTGGCATGTCTTAGACCTGGTCTAGCTAGCTGGATGGCCTGTCTTTTTTATTTGACGCTGCATAGAGTATATGTTGGAGTAAAATGTGTGCCTATCATTCCACATATTCTATGTTGGAGGGAATCAGACTGCACGTTGGACTTGCTTGACAGATTGGTGCCAGTATATTTTACCCATTTAACCACTCTGTCAGCCTTGAAAGACCAACTCGATTTTATCTTTAGCTCAGTCAGTGTTTCTTTCACAGAAGTGTTGTTGGAGTTTTCCATCTACTCCAATATTATATTGAAGAGTATTATATGTTCAGGCACTTCAGTGTTATCCTTAACAAAGTGATGAAAGGAGATTATACTCTTCTTCAATATATATCCTTGCATATATAACGGTGCTGATGATTCTCACTTAAACTTGATGGCTCTAACCTCTCTTTCTTCCATACACATCCACTGTTATGGTGTTGTGACAATCTTGTTGCCATTGGTTCTATGTTTTCCTTGTTTTTTACAAGTTTCTGTAGCTCCCTCTTATTTTGTTAACTTAATGTCTTACTATTATTCATCCTGCTGATGCCAGATGAAATTTCTTTCAGGGAATGGTTTACTGCATTCTGTTAGCTGCTGCCCTGATCAGCCTAATTGCCTTTTCTGTAACAAGGCATCATATATATTTATATATGGGACTTGTCTCTGTCCTCTTGATAGCGATCTATACTGGTTATTTCCGGAGAAGAATCAGGAAGCAATTCAACATTCGGGCAAGTATTTCTTGGGATAGCTATTTTCAGATATAGTATTCTGAAAGTTTTCTGTTTATGTTTCACAAAAAACAAGTTTCCTGTTTACTGCAAGAACCAAGATGTAGAAATTATTGCAGTTGCTTCAGTGAATCAGTGCTCGTCTTTTCTAGAATCGTACCATCCTTGACGTCCTTGTGCAATTGCTGTACCATTTTGCAAAGCTGAAAGCCTATAGTGAAAGTAACCGAAACTTGGAGGTATATTGATGGTTAGGTATAATCAAGGTTGCACCTATCAACATAAATATGCTGTAAACTTCTGGGTAATATTAACATATGATGTAGTTTAATTCTAAAACTTGGAGGTATATTGATGGTTAGGCATAATCAAAGGTTGCACCCATTCACATTGACTAGGAGTCTAAGATTCTTCCTTCTTATGAAGCTGACGATTCACCCTTTTGCACTTGTTACAGGGTACTGAGAGCAGTCTGGACGATTGTGTTCTCCATCTCATATGTCCTTGCTGTACGCTGTGCCAGGTTATATCTAAAAATGCCCAGCAGCATCACAATATGACTAGTATCTTCTTATTTTTGGCTATTGTGAACTCATATCTAATGTCTTCTGAATTCAGGAGGCTAGAACTTTGGAGATGAACAATGTCCAGTGTGGTGTCTGGCATGGACGAGGTGATACCATTTGTTTAGGGAGCAACGGTGAAGGAAACAAGGCTTTTGCTGCCCTGAACAAGGCCTCCCTTGTGCCTATAAAGTCTCCAGGGTTGTGTGGCATGGATAGAACGTCAAATGCTGCTGACGAGCATGAGCCACTTGTCCCACCAGACCAACTCGAGCAGGTTTAGGTATTGTGCATCTCCACAACCTCTGCAACTTTCCTAGAAGGGCTTGGACAGCGCTGAGAAACACAAAATCATTGGTACTTAAATTGCCTGCCGGTTTATTAGATGCCTGCATTAATTGATCCCAAGAACTGGACTTTGCGGCAACCTTACATTGGTGATGATGGGCGCAATCGGCCTGCTGCTGCTGTTGTAACATTCAGTGATAGCTTTTTTCGTGCAGTCGAATTATTTAGGTCCAAGACCATACCTGCATATTGTCACGACACGTGCTCAGGCCTTTTGCCTGAATCCAACTGTAAATTTCAGATTCAACATAGCAGTTCGAGTGATACAGAGACACGAATGAGATGGTAATGTTCTCTTCACTGGCCGTGCTAGTTCCCTATATCTTTCTTAGGCTGTCCCTTGTCATGCTTGTTTCCAGGAGTTTGATTGACACTGTTTTCTTTACGAGATGTCATTTTTCTACAAATTTGTGCACAATAACATTCTAACAGGAATTGCCTGCGTTCGTAGAAATATTACAGTGCCAACACTCTGAACTTCACATCAGCACAAGATGGCTACCTGAAATTTGATTCCCATTCAGAAGGCATTTGCTGGAGATCTCAGAAACATGTGGCTTTATTCATTTTTGTCAGGATAAGCAGAAGCCTACTGAGTACAATTATTGAAAGGGATTATCCTGACAAAAGCCTTGCAAAGTTGCAGGCCAGCTTGGTGGGTGTCTCTCTCTGCCTGTCTTTTTTTCTTAGTGCGGATGTGGAGTGTAGGCTGTGGGTCGTCGTGGGTCAGTATCAGCAGCTCAGTGACTGGGGGATCCGGGCTCTGGATCTGAAGTGTGGCTTTCCCTTTTGCTAACCAAACCATTATAGCGTCTCACGCTAGAAAGAATACGTTTGCATGTGCTTCTCTGCGTGTGTCCACGGATTGATTATGGACATCGTCTTTAGTTCATGTGGAGTGCTTTTTTGAATTATCTTTTGTCTCCAGATCAATCATCATGTCTACTTTGTCATGACCAACCTATTTTGGACTTTTCCACTCTAGCTTTAATTGTCCTTTATTACTTGACTGGCACCGATGATTTGAGTAAACTAGTGTCACTCCTAGGTAGAACATCGTGAGAGGTTACCTTGCGAAGTTCGAAGAGAAAATGAAAAACATAAAGATTAAAATTCATTTAAACAGTTATTTTGCCAAATTCAAAAGATAATATATATATAAAGAGTACTGCAGAATTTGGAATGGAGATAAAACGTACTGGTGGCTGATAAACTGGTGATTTGCTTCAATCGAGATCGACGACAGTTAGGACAAAAGTGATCGACCCAGGCCATCCGTTTGCATTTTTCCGTATATACTCTGCTGCACAAGACACAAGCTAAGGTCTTCGCTGATGAACCAAAAGTCCACCTGATGCTTCGTTCATGGCTCCATGGATGTTTATTCTGATGCAAAGAGACCCTTTAAAACGTTCAGGTGTCTGTTGACTTTGAGCACACATGCATGTGAAGATCATGCCCCTAGAATCTTTCAAATAATAATAAAAAAATCAATCATGCATGTGTTCTTATTAAGCCACGCGTTTAGCGCGTCCCCTGTGCATGCATGCACTCCACGAGGCCACACGCATGCATGATCATGCATGTTAGTTGATTAGGCTAATCGATCAATCAATCATGCTCAGTCGTCGTTCATATTCCAGCTTTGGTAATACTCCTATAAATTAATCCTTCCCGCCAAATTGTGTGTCGATCTTAGTGGACGGGTGCTAGTAGAAAAGGAGAAAGCGAGAAAAGCCATGCGCCTTGTACTCTTGTTTATCAATCTATCATAGTTTAATCACAAGAGGAGAGTGCTTTTAGGGTTTCCCAAGATCGATCTGCAGGTTCCATTTCTTAGCAACGAAGCTAGCTATGCATTGTTCATCGTAAACAAGCTGCGGCGTATATAGGCCTCGGTCGCTCTTAGCATCACTAGGTTCCAAACAAACAAAGCGCTTTTACAATGAAGGCGATGCACACTAGTGTCTCTGAACCGTACCCCACACCCACGCATAATCATGGATAACCATCATGCCTATACCAGCAGAAATCTACCTACCGTAGTCCTCTAAAACTTTCATTATTGGGCTCGTTAGCGTCTACGTGTAGGGGCAGCTAGCTCCCATCGACCTTCAGTTTGGACAGGTCTGGGTGTCACTCCAGCACTTTATCTGGCTAGTATGCCGAAACAAGCACAAAAAGCCTCATGTGAATATGTGATGAAGCTGTTTACAGCACATCACATATCAGTACACTGTATACAGGACACAGTGGACGCCCCACCAACACACGAACTTGCCAAATTCAAAAAATAATATGTAAAGAGTATTTAATTAATAGTGAGAGTGTGCTTTTTTTTTTTTTATTAGATGAAGCTACAAGGTTCAAGCCTGAGTATGTGAGGGTGAAAATTGCCTGCAGGAATGTACACAAAATCCCAAGAACAGCTGAAGCCTTTCTTGGATTGCATAAAATCAACTTCACATTTGAAAGAGAAGAATCAGAAGATATGCCAGCTAGAACATTATCTAGTGGGATAAAAGTGGGGGAAAAAAGAACCTCCAGTGAAAAAATTCAAAGGGGATGGAGGACAGCTGATCCTACCCATTACTGAATCAAGCAAGATGGGAGAGATGAAGGGTCAGGAGTCTGGTAACAAATCCAAACAGAAGCAGGTGGTTGATACCGCACACTTGATGATGAGCAATAAGGATTTGGACAAAAAGATAGCTGAAAGTGTACCAAACTCTAAAGAAAGATCAAACAACTTCCAAATCTTAACGGAATTGGATGGGGATGGCAAGGAAATTGATAATGAGCACGAAATTGATCACGACAAGGATGATGGATATGAATCGAGGAAGATGGAAACTCTCTCCCAAGTAGATTGCAGGAAATTGGCTTGCTCAAGGAGCCATGTCAAGAAGACAAAGAAGATGGAACTTTCAATGCCAAAGAAATGTGGAAGATGGACGTCAACGCATCCGAAATAGCTATGAAACATCTTTGAAATCAAAGAGCAACGAAAGTGCTTGGCCAATATGAGTGATAAGGAGGGATTCCCTAGCTCTCAAGAAAGTGTGCTCACTTGTGCGGGATCTCGGGGAAAAAGAAATTGAAGTGCAAGTTGATCTGCTCAAAGAATGCAAAAGCAACAAGATGGAAGTTCTTGAGGAGGTTCCAAGAAATGGTTCACCCAAATCTTGAACAAAATGATGGCTGTTAGAAGAAAGAAGAAGGAGTGAAAGACTCAAAAAGGACTTCTCGATGACAAGCTGCTGAGAAAAATGAGGAATATGCTAAGAAGAGAAATTTGGAAGGTAACAAAAAACAATCTATCCCTCTACCGGTTCGATAAGTCCTTTTTTTACATAACATTGCTATGAGTATGGGTGTTTACGTGGGTGATCTTGAATTTGCTTCTTTTAATCTTAGTCTTTGATTTAGAGAAAGTTAAATTAAATTTGTTAAATAAACAATGTGAGTTAGCAAAAAATAATAAATAAGAGGAAAAACATGAATTCATTCCCTAAAGCGCAAGTTTGGAGGACAATAATGATATGGATGATGATAGTGATTTGGATGATGTTTTGGTGTACCAAGAAAAAGTTAAGAAGTCGGGTTTGTGAGAAAAGACAAAAACAATCCTCCCAAGGGGGAGGAAGACAGTTTTGAAAGTTTTCGAAGTCTTGGTCACAAGAACGATAAGGTTCTTGTTGATCCGAAAAAGAAAAGAAAAAAGAAAATTAAATAATGATTAGTGGTTTATTTTGGAATTGTAGAGGCATCGTAAAAAAGGGTGTCTCTACATTCTTAAAAGATCTCATCTATGAAAATAGATTTCTTTTTATTGGTTTCTGAGGAAACTTTGATTGATGATTTTTTTCTGATTCTTTGATTAGATCTTTTGATTACTATCAATCCTACTATTGGTTATGGAATCCGGCTAGGGGAAGGTCAGGTGGAATTTTATGTGGTATTTTGTTAGAGATTTGATGTGTGTTCTTTTAAACAAGGAGAGTTTATGATTCAAGTGAATCTATGGGATAAAGTGGCTAAATGTAAATGGAATTTATTAGTAGTCTACGGGGCTGCTCAAGAAGAGAAGAAAATTGATTTTCTAACAGAACTATCTAGTTATTGTGCAAATTCAACTGAACCTTTGTTAGTTGGTGGTGACTTTAATATTATAAGGTACTCCAATGAAAAAAGTACAAATGGCGATGTATACGAGATGCACTCCTATCTTTAACTCACTGATTCATTTTTATGAGCTAAGAGAATTAGTCATGTCTGCAGGGGTTTTTACTTGGTCCAATAATCAAACCCCACCAATTCTGGTCAAGTTGGATAGAGTGTTAATGACTAAAGAATGGGAGGACATTTTTCCACAAGTTCTGAGTTAGAAAGTTATCTAGAGATATTTCTGATCATAACCCGTTGATTATCTCTTCTGGAATGAGTGTGAAAACACCTCATATACAATTCTCTTTTGACCTTAATTGGCTGCAAAATCCACGAGTTTTTAGCAAAGTGAATGAAATTTGGGAGAGGTCTTGTAGAGCAAAACCACTTTGGACAAAGTAAGTCAAAAGCTGAAGTTAATTAAGCAATACTTCAAGGGTTGGGGTTTAATTTGCAAGGAGAATGGAGAAAAAATAGAAAATTGTTTAGAGATGAGTTAGCTGAGCTAGAATTACTTGAGGAAACATCATGCTTAAATGATGAGCAGATAGATAGAAAGGTGTGGCTGTTATTGGAAAATTTAAAGAGTCTTGAAAATGAAGAAATTTATTGGCATGAGAGGAGTCATGAAACTTGGTTGTTAAAAGGGGATGCTAATCTTGCTTTTTTTCCACAAGTGTGCTAGTGGTAGAAAAAGAAAGAACACTATCATAAGTTTTGACAAGGAGGGGGAAATTATTGAGGGGGACGAAAATCTTTTAAAACATGCTACTGAATATTATCTTGATTTGTTTGGCCCTCTGAAAAAAATGAAAAAATGACATCTGATTGATGATAGTATATGGGAGGGCATTGGCAAAGTATCCGAGGTTGACAATGAGATGTTATGCGTAAGATTTTTCGAGAAGGAAATTAAAGAAGCTTTAGACTCAATGGAAAGAAATAAGGTTTGCAGGACGGATAAAATACCAATAGAATTTTATCGATTATTCTTTGGAATATTATTAAGAATGACATTGTGCAATTATTTGAGGATTTTTTATGATGATAAGATGGAGATTAGTCGTTTGAATTATGGTATTATCTCTTTGTTGCCAAAGATCAGTGATGCATCTAAAATTCAACAATATAGACCTATATGTTTCTTTGAACGCTTTGTACAAACTTTTTACAAAAGCTCATTTGTTAGATTAGAAAGTGGCTGAGCATTTGATTCATCATACTCAAACTGCTTTTATGAAAAGTAGACATATTGTGAATGGTATTGCTTGTCTACATGAAATCATGCATGAAACAAAAGAGGAAAAAAGAAATAGGAGTAATTTTGAAACTAGATTTCGAGAAGGCTTATGATAAAGTGAAATGGGATACATTATTTACTTGTTTGGAAAAAAAGAGGTTTTCATCCAAAATGGTGCAGTTGGATTAGGAAGGTTGTGTCCGGTGGCTTTGTTAGTGTTAAAATTAATAATGCCATTGGCTCATATATCAAAAGTTTTAAGGGAGTAAGGCAGGAGATCCCCTATCCCCTCTTTTGTTTAATTTCATTCTTTGATTGCTTAACTAGAATTGTGCATAAAGCTCAAGAGAATAAGGCGATTTGTGGTCCGATTAGTCATATAATTCCCAATGGGGTTGTTCATTTACAATACGCTTGAGATGATACAATTGTTTTCTTAAAGCATGGTTTAGAAAATGCAAATAACATGAAATTCTTTGCTATGTTTGTTTGAGAAGCTTGCTGGTCTTAAGATTAACTTTAACAAGAGTGAAATCTTTATGATCAATGATAATGATGAGTGGAGTTCAGGTGTATGCTAACATGTTCAATTGTCAAGTTGGTGAGTTTCCCATCAAATATTTTGGTGTACCCGTTAGTCCTAGCGGGTTGAAAGTTAAGGATTGGAAACCTTTAGTTGAAAAAGGTAACAAGAAACTGGATGTTTGGCAAGGTGGATTATCATCCATGGCTGGTAGGAAGATATTGATACAATCTAGTTTGAATAACACTATGACTTACCACATGTCGTTTATTTGCTACCTAAAACAAATGTTGGTGATTTAGAGAAACAAAGGAGATCTTTTTTCGGCAAGGGGGAGTTCAAAAAAGAAGTATCACTTGGTTAGATGGGAGATTATACGTAAAAGTAAAAAGAAAGAGGGTTTGGGGATTAAAGATTTGAGGAAATTAAATATGAGCCTTATGATGAAATGGTGGTGGAAGCTTGAGACTGAAGAGGGTTTATGGCAAACAATTGTCAAATATAAGTACATGAGAAATAAAAACATTTTTGAAGTCAAACATAGAATTGATGACTCTCCAATGTGGTCCGACTGTTAAAACTCAAAGATATTTACTTACGAGGGGTAGAAAAGTGGGTTTTGCCTCTGGCAATCGGACTAGGTTCAGTGGGATGAATGGCTTTATGATTTGCCCATCAAGGATATATATCCCGCTTTGTTTGTGTTAACTGAACAAAAGGAACTTTTTGTGCTTGATGTCGAAATGGTGCTGATGTTTTCTTTTAGAAGATGGTTGGATAGGGAGATGAGAAATATATGGGAAAAAATCAAAGCTGATATGGATAATGTGATAGTTAATGATCAAGAGGATTGCATTTTATGGAAATTTGAGAAAAAAGGGTAGATTCTTTGTAAAGTCTATGTATGATTTCTTAACTATTTTCGATTCGGAATCTACCATAAGAAAATATGGAAAAGTAAAATTCACGAAAAGATCAAAATGTTCCTTTGGCAAATATCTCGAGATCTTTGTTTTAACTAAAGAAAATATGATGAAGAGAAATTGGGGTGGGGACACTTCTTGTGCCTTTTGTAATGAATTAGAAACCTGTTCACATCTTTTCTTTACTTGTCATGTTGCTAGAGTCATTTGGACTGTCATGGCAATTTGCCTAGGAGCATCTAATATTCCACAAAACTTCTCCCAGAGCTGGGAATGGTGTCAATATTGGTTTCCTTTAGGAGGTGATTTTCATGCTGTTGGAATTGGTGCTTTATGTTGGGCAATATGGAAAACTAGAAATAAGGCAGTTTTTGAATTGAAAATGTTTAAGAATCCAATTGCAATCATATGTCAAGCTCATTCATACATGGTGTATTGGGCAGGCTTATTTGCTGCAGATGACAAAGATTTCTGGATTTCTAGTGCAAATACTATGCTTCACATCGCCAAAGAGGTCCTCAAGGAGCAGACAGCTCGTCAAATTGATCATCTTCTACTGCAAGACCCCGAAGACATGGACATGGGTGGGGATTGAAGGAGGTTTTTCTATAATCTGAGAAGGAAGACGGCGTTTCCTGGCATCATGCTACCGGGCGTGTTGACAAATAACTCAATGGTTTTGCGCGGTGATCTTATGTCTGTTTCGCACCGTTGTGAACTGATGTAATAATGTGCTCGGTTCGTTGGTCAGTAATCTTGGTAACTCTAGAAGTCGTTTTAGCCAGTTCTAGCCCTGGTAGTTGGGTTAAGTCAAAACAGTTCACGCCAGTTCTTAGCTTTTGAGACCGTTTCTATGTAGGCACCGCTGCCTTTTCTCTTTTGCTCTTCTGTAATCGTCCCAAATGCTTTGTATTTCCGTCGTTATAATGGAAATGAGTTATCTCGGTTGGAAAAAAAGAGAGTGTGCTTTTATCAGTCGGTCGTTTTCACTTTTACTATATCTATGCACCAATGATGGTTGGACACCACGTCCTAAGTTCTCGCTACGATTTTTACAGGCGATATCATAAGGGGCTTTTCAAGCAATAATTGTGATATGGTATTTTTCTGGCACTGACTGCATTTTCTAAGTTCAACATAGTAAATTAAATTAGAAACGTAAAATGGAACAATGTTACTATACACTATTCTTGACTCATTGCTTCTAGACACGTTCGATTTTAGACGCTCGGGACTAATGATGCTATTTGATATCTGTCTGGATCTGCTATTGCCTGAGAGGCTGGGAGACTCGTACTGCAAACAGTCCTACATGGCAAACTGACAATAAAATACTCCCTCCATCCCAAAATAAACGTAATTTTTTGACTTTTACAAACTGTGTTTGACCGTTCGTCTTATTTAACTTTCTTTTGTAAATATTATCATTTTTATTATCGCTACTACATCACTAACGATATTTTAATTAATAACATTTAATTTGTTTTATAATTTAAATAAAAAAAATTGAATAAGGCAGTGGTCAAACATAGTTTATAAAAAGTCAAAGAATTACATTTATTTTGGGACAGAGGAGTATGTTACATTTTTTCTTGCAAAACTTACATATATACAATTAACATCATAGAAATGGTGGGAGGTTATTGTCACGTTACAAAGTACGTCATTTGTGTCGAGAGTGGTCGATGGACTTTCAACCGATTTTTCAGATCGAGTGATTTCCTTCGTTCAACATCACATATACTTTCACTCAACATTTCCATGTAAAGCAGACGCAATAGCAGTGCAAAGCACTAGTAATCAATCATTCATAAGTTCCTCGAAAGCAGCTCGTTCTCGAGAGCAGAGATATACTTTCATACTGCAAAAGCTCACCAAAGTTGTTTCATTGCCACTAGCTTTTCATGCCGGGTGGCTGGATGCTACACGTATACTCGACTACGAATACCATGGGATTTGTTGGCGCCCGCAATTGTTCTTTACATATAATAATCGTAGTAGCCTTTTCAAGCTTCCTTTCTTTTCTTTTTTTGCGAAAATCTTCCTTTCTTTTCTTAAAGCTAAGTTTCACGGCAGTAACTGAATGAAAGTAAATAAAGTTAACACGTGACTTTTACTTTTCAAAATTTTTTTGGCATTATAGCACAAATATCATATAAACTATCCTTGCATCTCCATAATTATAATTACATAAACAGAGAGAAATACTAAATGACACTTTGTTAGTACGATGCAATCCGTCACTATTTTTCTGTTCAATTTCCCGAGGCTGGCAACACTAAGGTGTGGGGGGCTTAGTCGAGGGACTTACTCGAGTCTGTTGGGTTGGGGTTTATTGGGATCAGCGTACCAAAGTCACCAAACCATTGATGGTGGCAGGCGTGGGGGTCGAAGTCACGGTGGGTGGCATTGCCAACCGGGGGAGGAGGATGGCGGCTAAGCAGAGGTGTCACCATGATAGTCCAATAGAGCTGGGTTAACATGGGAGCGGTCATAGGTGGCGGTGCCGAGGAGGTGCGTGGGAGCGGTCAGAAGTGGCGGTATCGAGGAGGCAGGTGGGAGCGGTCATAGGTGGCGGTGTCAAGGAGGGGCATGGGCAGCAAGAGCAAGGGGGTACGACCAGGGTTGGGCGATTAAGGATGGAGAAAAGATGGGAAATAAGCTAAAGACAAAAGGAGATTTGACATGAGTCCTTCATTTCGGATCTAAGGGTTGGAAAAATAAGCGCAGTTGCCCTTTGATCATTTTGTTGCTCCACGGACCCATAACAAAAATACCATACTATACATAGTATCTTAGCATCTTTGTACATAGCAAGTTTGGTCACATTTGTCATTGATTTACATATTATTACACAACCCTTGGGCAAAAAAAATTATTGAGTACTGCAAAACTATTCCTTGTCATCCAAACAAAAAGGATTAATGATTCCTCAAAAACAAAACAAAAGAGAAGGGTTAGCAAGGGGAAAAACGAAACGACGGCATCATCGTCACTTCACTTGTTGGTGTTGCGGTTCCTCACCGAGGACCCCTCGATAACCACCTTCCTCTTCGCCGTCTCCTCCTCTTCCTCGGCCTCGCTTGCCGACGACGCGGCGGCGTCGCACTCCAGCGAGTCGGCGTCGGCGCCCTCCTCTCCTTACGCGTCGTCCTCGCGGGCCACCGCCGCGGGAAGAGGTAGAGCGCCGTGGACGTGAGCAGCGTGGCCCCGACGCGGCCGCAGAACACCACCATGAGGAGGCACAGCACCACGGCCGCGGCCCCTGCCGCCGGGGACGACGACGCGGGCCTCTTATTATTATTACTCTTGACCGGCGGCGGATAAAGCACCCCGGAGACCGACGGCGAGGACGAGGCGGTGGAGGAGCGAGACGCCGACGACGAAGACGACACCGATGTGTCCGAGTCCAGCGACGACGCCGAGCTTAGCAGCGCCGAAAAGGACGCCACCGACGACGCCCTGGACGCGCCGTAGATGACGACGTCGTCGTCTGCGTCCATCACCCCCGCTTCTTCGACTCGGCCAGCGGTGGCGCCACCGACGCTTTCTTCTCGTTGCCTCCCTTGTTATGACCGGGCAAGAACGACTTGCCCCGGAACGACAGAGTCCGGCGGCCACGCTGACGACGCTGGCCGGCCGGCTGCAGGTGTCTGGCCGCTACCTCGGCTGCTTCGTCGTCGATCACGGCCGCCGCGCCGCCGAAGCACATGAAGAGCTTCATGGCGCGCTCGGTCACGGGAGACGATCGAGGAGCCGAATGGATCGGCAGGTCTCGATCGCTCGGCGTGGTGGAGTAACTCACAGCGCAGGGGTTTCCGCTCGTGTGTGCAGTCGGTGGATCGATGATTATGGATGAACTGATATATAGCAGGGATCGCGAGCGGCGTGTCGAGCGTCGGTCCGGGGCGGTCGGGGCGTGTCGTGTATCTGCTTCGGATCGGAGCGAGAGCGGCGGGTGGGTGGATATATAGGCGCGCGTCAGCGTGTGTTTTTGGTGTGTGTGGACACTGTTTGTGTTTGATTCCGAGAGGGGGCCACACCACACTGTACTGACTGACTTTGACTCGGGTCTTGTACGTGTACCACAAAATCACAGAGAATAGCTGCTGATATCGATTTTACGAGCAGTTGATTTGTCAAATCGGACTAGGCTTATATATATAAAAAAATAATTGTTATTTATAAAAATAGATTTGAATAATAATCTAATATATTTAGCACTTATAAGTTAAATCAATGTTAGTATTCTTATTTATACAACAACGATAACAATTGTTTCAAGCGTTGGGATAGACTAAAGATGAAACCTATATGAAAGTATAAAAAGAAACACAAAACAGGGCACAAAGTAGAAGGTAGAGTTAGGGGGGAAAAACAAAGGTTATGGTTCAAGCACGTTGATCGAGTCTCCAAGCGCTCCTATCCATAGCTAATTTCTCGAATATATTTCACTTCTTAAGGTCTCTCTTAACCATACCGTCCAAGTCGGTTTAGATCGACCTCCATCTCTCTTTACATTATCTTCTCGTTTTAAAACCTCACTACGCACCGGCGCCCGGGCATAAAATACCGAGAACCCGACCGAAATTTCTTTGGAACTGAAATATTCGGTTCCATTTCGGTTCCGAGTTTTCAGAAACCAAATTACCAAGGTAAATACCGAGCGAACCGAATTTACGAAATTACTGAAGTTATCTGAAATGTGATAAGTTTAAGTGTATTATACTATTGATTGTACTATTATATTATGTAATTTTGGCACTCACACTTATAATCATGTGGACTTTTATATGTATTTGTATTTTTGTGCTATTATTATCTATAAAATCATATCAAAATTAGTTTTTGAACATGCTATTACATCTTCTTTGGGATCAATTCGATACTATTCGGTAAATACAGGAACCGAACCGAATTTGCCGATCTGAATATCCTCGGTACGCAGCGAATTGGCTTGTAGTCAATGGTAGGGCGATCCCGGTGAGGCGCTACCCACCGGGGTTCAAATCCGGTGCTTTCGAACCTTTTCTTGGGAATTTTCGGGATTTCGGCGTTATGCATTAAGTGGTAGCGGCGTTCCGTCGGCGACGAGGCGCCTATGGTGACCGAGAATCTCCGTCTGTCGTTTTTTCGGTCCTTCGGAGGTGCTCATAGGGGTAGGGTTTGCGTACATGTGTTCATAGGGGTGAGTGTGCGTGCGTGTTGTGGCGGCTGCGCGTTGTGCGTGTAATTTAAAAAAATCCTCGGTACCATTTTTTTAGGAACCGTCGGTACCGATTTCTCGGGTTGCATAGGTGCTGAAGAACCAAACTGATCGGTTCGGTATTTACCGAATGCCCCAGTGACCGGCGCCTTGGGAGGCCTCCGTTGGATATGTCAAACCATCTCAACCAATGTTTAATCAATTTCTCCTCAATTGGTGCCTATCTAATTTTATAATATCTAATTTAACTATTCAAAAGCGAGAGGTATATATTGTTTCTTGTATTTGGGAAGAGGAGTATTTGACAAGCACTAATGATGTAGTGTCCTATGATAACCATGTGAAAAGCGAATTGGCCTATAGTCCAATGGTAGGACGGTCCAGTGGGACGCTACGCTCCAGGGTTCAAATTCCGGTGCTCCCGTCGACGACGAGGCGCCTGTAAGTGGTGCTCCCTGGATGATTTACCGGCGTTATGCATTAAGTGGTAAGTGACGTTCCCGTCGACGATGAAGCGCATGTGGTGGAGAATCTCGGATCTGCGGGTGCGCGTCACGTGTGTTCATAGAGGTGAGTGTGCGTGTATGTTTACGTTGTCTTGTGTAATTCTCAAAAAATGATAACCATGTGAAAAACTTTTTCTTTTGCATCGGAGGGGGTAAAAGTCTTGGACGGTTTAGTATGGTTTTATCTGGCTAAAGAAGATAAAAACACCTCATTCCTACATTATGACTACACAAATGCACAAACAAGTCAGAGTGGAAGACATGAAGCACCCAAGCTCTACTGAACGTGTCATGTGAGTGAGAGCCTGCAGCAGTTTGTAGAGCGCAACAGAGGCAATCGGAGTCTATATGAGCTACATCCCTCTGCCCAAACAAAATAAAAAATAATTTATTAAATTTAACTGGATTTATAAAGAATAATTGTTATTATATCTATATCTCCAGATAAAGTTAATATAAAAATCTATTTTCATAATTAGTATATATAGATTTGATTTAAATTAAAGCCGTTTGACTCCAACGAGTAATAGCAATAAAATTGCACACGTCCCACACGGCAGGCCATATATATACCTGGAATCGCTTCGCTTCGCTACTCGGTTTCGCGAGACTTAGGTCTTTGTCAGTTTCACCACTATCACGTGGTCCAATATAATCCACTGGGTCTGGGACAGACAGTGGCAGGCTCACTCTCAACTCCCAAATATTTCAAAAGCAGCATAAAGCATCTGTCCAAGCTTTTCAGACTTCGTTTACTTGTTCAATTCTAATAAAGCCGCAGCAGCAGAAGCTGCCGCAACGTATTCGGCACGCACCGCGATATATAATGACAAAATATACATATATATATATGCAAATGTAAATGTAAATGCATCTTTTCTTTTAGAAAACGTTGAAGTGAAGATTATGCGGTCGAATTGTGCACCTCAAGATTGGTATGGAGGGAATCGGAATGGTCATTAGCAGTTTCGTGTTTGACGGTTACGACGACTCCACTACTATATTTTCAGAAGCACATACAGAGATCGTCTGAGCTGTTTGTTCCAAGTTCCCGTCCATGGCTTTTATGTTTCTATCGTCTAATATTCCGACACCTTTGAAATCTGTAGGTAATTACACTCGCTTTGCATTGCAGGTAGAAAGGCGGCTATGGACTAGGGAGTATATTGGTCGTATGGCGCCCAATTATTGACTATTTAAATTATAGTCAATTATATCTATGTTGTAAACAATGGAACGGGCGGATATATAGCTAAAGCTTGCCCGCTATAAACATAGAAAATGCCAGGCGTCTTTTTCCAATTTATAGCTTATATACACCCTAGCAGAGCAGATAATGCCCAGGGCCATTACATTTTTCTTTGTAAAAATAATGCTTCTAGTTTGGGTGTGCCAAAAGATTGGCCCCGGCCAGCAGCTCCATTTCTTAGTACCGAAGCTATGCGTGCATGGTTAGAAGCTGCGTATGGGCCTCGTCTTGCCTCTTGGCATCATTACCCGATCGAGAGCTTGTAATAAAGCGCCTTTTCTTTTCAAGTGCTGGTCTGCTGGATGGCGATGCTCGATGTCTCTCTCTGAATCCCCACAGATTCATGCCCGGCCGGCATGCCAGGCTGCCAGTAGGAACGACGACGCCCCCTGTAGGAGGCTTTACACTTTTTTCTTTGGGCTAGCTAGGGCTAGGCGGCTGGCTTCAATAATTCGACCTTTGGACAGGTTATGTCAAGAGCCTCTTGTGCAGACGTGTTGCATGCACATAGGATCAATGCATATGCATCTCATCTGGAGTGAAATGGTCGAGTGTGCTGAAACCATCACCTGAAGGCTGAAACTATTAAGCGAAACCATGTGCACGAGGCTGTGTTTACATCACATTAGGACAGTGGACGCTCCATTAATTGATTAAAAGGCTGAGATTAAGTTAATGAGGCCCTGCTTTTACCAACTTGTCGTTTTCCTGAGCACAAGACTTATCATACAGACATACACACCACACATTGTGGGTATGGAGATACTCAATCTTCAAGCACAAACATTATTGTGATGTAAAATCTTTATGCAATACAACTTATTCGGTACAAGGTGTACATCAGTACATAAGGATCCCCTTGTTTACCCCTAGTCTATAGCAGAGGGGATCGTCAAGGTGTACATCAGTACATCACAAGAACTATCTATAGCAGAGGGGATCGTCGACACTTCCTACAGGATTCCCTTGTTTACCCCTAGTCTTTGAATACATAAGGAATCACTCTTCATGTGTGAGAAGGGCACTTCGGTCATTTCTATAAACTTAACTTTGCCCTCCATAGAAAAGGGGATTGTGTACTCCTTCTAAGACATGAACTCGGAAAAGAGATTCGATTGAATGACAAGTGAACTAATTCCCGAAAGATCGAGTTTCAAGTCTCCGGTATCGCCGGTTGGAATTTCAGCTAATTCGACGTTAGGGGAATGCGCTCGCTCCGGGATTAGTGCATTGGTTGGTTTCCTAGGCTCGTTCATTCACTCTAAGGGTAAAGCTCCTTCTGCTTTGATGCTGGCCAACTGGGGAGTAGGTTCTGGCTGCTCTTTCTGTAATGCTATTTAAACTCTTTTAAGATATTAGGACTTGTCTTTTCCTCTAGCTACTAAGATGTTTCAGTTCGCCAGGTTGATTCTTGCCTGCTCATAGATTTAGCAGGCAATTCAAAAGGTTGACCTATTTGAGAATCTCCGGATCTACGCTATTTTCAACTCCCCGAAGCGGCCCCGAAACAACCATGGCAATGGCGAGCTTCGTTTGAGGGAGCTTTCACAACTCGAATTTTCGTAAGTTTTGTCTGGGCTTTGCTCTTGGATGAAGGTGATCATCCATCTCCGGCCTCACACTCTAGTTCTCTCAAATCGCCATCATTCTCATCCCATTGTCTTCACAATTTTTCTGACATCATCTTCGTATCCAATCCTTCATGACGACCTTGCGTTGAATCCATCCTAAGGGAGCAAAAGAACAGTTCGCATCCGGAGCTCCTCCTAAGCTCTCTCTATAAGTATGTTATCAAAGCTTAGCCAGGAGTGTTGAAAGTACAAAATAAGGAGGGAGATGAACCTTTTTCTAATATATGTTTCTAGATGCACCATTTCTATGAAACAAGAGTATTTATTATAATTAGGGTGCATGTAAAAGTACGACACACGATAAATAGGAGCGCGAAGTGTCAATCATTCAAGAGTTTGTCAAAAGTTATGGTTATGGAGCGCAGTATACTTTCATATTTGCAAAGGTCCGCCATCTTTTTCATTTCTTCCACCTGTTCTCGTGGATGGAACACGTAAACATCTTAGAATTTGTTAGGGCCTACAGAGAGCCATCGGTGTGCAAGTGCAACCGTGGACCCATTTTGTTTTTACCACCTCCTTTCCCCAAACACATTCCACTGCAGTCATTGGGTGGAAATAAAGTTACAAGCATGAATGCAACACACACAATTTGGTTACACTTAACAGCACGATTTCTTTAAATTTAAGTTGACCCTTAGCATGCTACAAAACCATCTATCTTATCATCTCGTTTTAATTTAACTACACTACGTATTGAATTGAAAAGATGGGAGGAAAAAAACGAATTTAAGGCCATCAGTTTTTTTTTTTTTTTTTTTGAGAGGAAGGGCCATCAGTTGTTATGGTTCGTCAGAGAGAACTACCCGCACCTTCTTGGGCCGGGTCTCCTCTGCGTCGCACTCTGAGCGCGTCCACGACGTCGTCGTCGTCGTCCTTATGTGCTTTGGCGGCAGGCCACCGCCGCGGGAAGAGGTAGAGCGCCGTGGGCGTGAGCAGCGTGGCTCCGATCCTGCCACAGAACACCACCAAGAGCAGACACAGCACCACGGCCACCGCACCGCCCGCCGGCGACGTCGACGACGACCCCTTCGCGTGTCGCTGCCTCACCGGCTGCGGCGCCGGAGATAGCGCCCCCGAGGCCGTCGTCGACAGCGAGCACGAGGCAACGGAGGAGGAGTGAGCTGGCGTGGAGGAGGCGAAGGAAGAGTAGTACGAGTACAAGGACGACGACGTCGTCGACGCGGAGACGGAGCTCAGCCGCGACGCCGACGCCGACGATGACGCCGTGAACGCGCCGAACACGCCGCCACCCGCGCCTGAGTCGTCCATGTCCATCGTCCCCGCTTCTTGGCCTCCTCGACCGCCGGCAGCTCCAGCGGTGGTGGCGACGACGGCCTCTTCTTCTTGGCTTGCAGCTTCCCGGGGAAGAAGGACTTCCACCGAGTCAACGACGGCAGCTTGCCCCGTCGGCGAGCTTCCTCCGCAGCCGCTTCGTCGTCGGCCACGGGCGCCGTGCCACCGAAGCACATGAAGAAGAGCTTCATGGTCAGGCCCCGTCTTGGACCGGATCGCTGGATCGGAGTGATGCTGATGCGGCCCCGCTGGTGTGGTGTGGGCTGAAGTCTCAAGGAGAGTCGTTTGGCTCGGCGGGTTGACTGGCTTTATAATTGCCTCGGCAAATCAAATCACACGGGGCACTTGCGTTCAGAATTCGGATGTGTTGCCCCTGTCTGTCGTCGCTACGGACTCGGTTGATCGGGCATTGTGTGTTAGCGGACGCGCACTCTCGCTTTCACTACTCGGTTTCTGCTACGCCTACCACACCCCTGTCCGAGATTCCACAACACAGGCTCTTTCTCCTTTTTTTTTTCTTTCCAAAAGCATATATGTACAACATCTGGGCAAGCTTTTTAGACTTGCGTGGAAGACCACTTGCTCTATATAAATTCAAAAAGACGCGGCAGAGAGTATATGATTTGCGATTGCGAGTGAGAAAGGCGCCTTCAGCATCTAAACAACGTTGTGGGGAGACTTGTGGTCAAAATTTAATATACAAGGGAACAGGGAGTAGTACACATGAAGGATCCGAAAGAACTTTTTGTTTCTTTATATATAAAAAAGATACTCCCTCCATACCAAATTATAAGTCGTTTGACTTTTTGACAACAAGTTTGACCACTCATCTTATTCAAAAATTTGTGCAAAATATCGCTTTTTTTGCCGTGGCTTTCTTTTTAATACAAGTTCTTAAAGAATGACTTGAATTTGACAATATTTACGTAAATTTTTTTTTGAATAAAACGAATGGTCAAACTTGGAGCCAAAAAAGTCAAACGACTTATAATTTTAATTTAGGATGGAGGGAGTACTACGGAACAAGGACGAGAGGAACGAACTAGCACGGTCGTTTCATGTTTGACGGTTTGCGACTGCACGCGACGATTATTCGAAAGTATATATGTATAGCTAGCTCCTCGACATTCCACGATGATCTTGTGAATTAAGACACCAATTTCAACTGCAGTTACTTTTAACGGTGTATTTGGTAGTCTTTGCCTAACAACTTCATAGGTAGCTTCACCTCTTGTCTAACCAAACGGGTCGGGAGGCACCGGCTCTGTGCGAATCTCATCGAATCGTGCTGATAGGAGACGGAGGTGGCATGAGCAGTGGCGGAACTGGCAGACAAATAAAGGGGGCCATACTAATTCGTCGGTTTAAGAATGTAACAATTCATTCCAAATTTTTTGTCCATACAAGCATATTCTAGCAAGGTAGTCATAACTATTGTAATTCATTATGCAATTCTAATACACAAAAAGCGAATTGTTTGCAAAAAGTGAGCAATATACCTTGTTCAGTTCAATTTCACTGCACGATTCTTCACCAAGTCGAAATCATCAATAATTGAATCTGTTGTGATCTTCATTGCAATTTCTCTCTTAATATAGAGTACCAAACAATCTCTTAAAAATCCATCTTCCATTTTGTTGCGTAGCCTAGTTTTTACAAGTTTTATCGCAGAAAATGCGCGCTCTGTAGTTGCTGTTGAGACCGTAAAGTTAGAACAAGACGAATCAACTTGCATATTAAAAAGAAATATTACTATTCGATGTTGCAATTTATTATTAAGGAATAAAGTACCAATAATATAAAATACGAACGTACCTATCAATCAAATGATAATCATCTGTTTTTTAGTTTCCACCAGTCAACGACAAAGATCAGCTACACTTTTCAAATTTTGAAACTTCGGGCGGAACCGCACGAACGCTTACGTACGTCTAGCAGATGAAACGACGAGGCAACGCGAACGTACGTCTAGCAGATGAAACGACGAGGCGGTGCTTGCTCGATCGGTGATCCACCTCGTGCGGTGTTGGTTTGGTCATGGGCCTTGGCCCAAAATTGATAAATTGCTGGTTTTCTATTTTTTTTTTTTTGCTCTCGATTTTTTTGGGGGGCCTCATTTCCGCCACTGGGCATGAGGAGCTCATAATTGTAGCTTCCTTCCGCTTTCAGCTTCACATCCGAGCCCCTTGGGTGAAAATTGCCCCTGACAATGTTGGCGGTTAGGGAGAAGCGAAGGTTGAAGCGTTGTCAGACCGAAGCGACGTCATCACCGAGATGGAGTTGTCTCGACACAAGGCCGTTGAGTAGTTGGGTGACGAGGTCAAGCCACGGGTGATGGGAGCGAGCATGGAGTTACGGGGGTAGACGTGGCACCAGGGCCTATGGAAGCGCGGGGCTATTGGGAGCCAGTCAGGGCCAAAGGGCATGGACGTGCATGGCTGTCGTGGCACCGGGGTGGCTAGATGGCCATGCAGAGAGGCATCACGAGAGAGACAAAGAGAGAAGAAAAGAGAGGCGGGGACAAAATAAAATAACAATAATAATGAGTATTATAGGTATTTTATTTTTTAAAAACTACTAGGGAAATGTTTTACCAAATGCTCCACCAAAATATCTAAGCTACTTAGAAAGCTGAATCCATAGATAAATCATATACCGAGAAGTCAAACTTTTAATTTTAATTATACTTAAAGAAAATAGTTTCAACATTTATTTATGTGTAAAGACTAGCAAAAAGTGCACGCGCGTTGCAACGGGAGTACAAAACACACATACATTGTTCTCTTTTGCAAAGTCTGGGAGTTTTTCTTATTTACGACATCATTTTTCTATTACACTCAACATTACACATACTACCAACATATATAATTTTGAAAGTGCATTGGCCAAAAGGTGTAAAAGTGTCATGAGTTTTATTCTAGCGGCCCAACAAAAGTATAGATTTACATATACTTGTGTGCGACCCTTCTAGTTGTCGTCGTTTGTTTGCCTTTCGCGTTGCCATCCATTGTCGCAAGTCGCCGCAGTTAGTTCCGGCTAGAACACGTCGACAACTGTTTCCGTACGTGATGTCTTGAACATCTTGCAGTACCCCTCGTTAGTCATCAGTCATGCCCTCCATCGACGGCACGTTCAAGGCATGGTACTGACCATCTCGTTCCCCGGCCGACGTTAAAGATTGATTTGTTATCTGTTTATTAAGATTTCAATTTACGCTCAGATAGTTCAGCGATCAATTCTTTTTAAAAATAAGCCGACAAATGCATAAAAACTCACCGCATACACTTTCATGGTGATTCTTATCACTGGAAACAAAAAAAAACAAAGAAAAACATAACTTTTTCCTGCTATCTACTGCCTACAAAGCTTTCTTTTAACATACCTTTTTTCTGCTATCTACTGCCTACAAAGCTTTCTTTTTTATCTGTTTGCATGCCGGCTTTGACTCCGCCATGCCCCCTTCTGTCCAAATTGTGCAACAGCACACCGCATCTCCGTTTTGCACCGCATCTTATCCTCATCGTTATGATTGGCGTCGTCCTGGGCCTCACCGCGGTGATGCTCGGCACACTCGACGCACAAGCAGCCGTGTCCGTCCACGACGGCAGGTCGTGAACTCCCACGCCACGAGGTCGATGTTGAGCGGGCCGCGAGTTGGCACAACACACGTCCGCCAGATTTGAGCTGATCTGTGTCCTCTTGCCCTCGATGGTTCACGGCGATGCTGGACAACGCCCCCGCCGTGCCCTGCGCTTTGACAGATCGACAACGGCCCCGCCACCGCGCATCTCGACGGCGCTTCTCCCCTCCGGCGTCTCAGTCCCATCATCCCGCACCTCGACGGATCGGCCACCGGCCGGCAGTCCACCACCAGAGTCCAGTGTCCAGCAGATAGGTGGCGGGCGGCGCTATGGCAGTGGCCGCAGGGGCGGCAGGCGTGGCGGTCGGTGATCTCCTGCGCCTGCTCGTCCTCTCTGTTATGAATATATTGTGCAAGGATGATCTCATCCTAACCACCGCATGTGGTTCCTTCGTAGTCAAGGACGACCGTATAGGAGTTTCTCCCCGCATGGCTACATGCACGGGAAGCTCCTACAACCACGTAACGTGTGCATGAGGTTATAGTGACTTGACGGTGAAGTTTCCTTCCCCTCTCCTCCCTATATATGTAACCCCGTGATCAATGAATAAAGATGACGAGTTCATTTGCCTACATTGTGTCTCATTCACATTTACTCGCAATACTACTTCGCAACACGTTATCGACGAAGCTCTCCACATGAGAATGAGAATAGCTCAGTTGGCGGATTGATTGATCAAGGTAATCGGAAACCTATTCTTCAATTGTTCCCGATCCTCCGATGTTAACCGCATCCAAGCGATGCCGGCTACCTCTCCTCCGACGAGGATGAGGGCCACACCCTTCACGGGCCCAGCGCCGTGGAAGTCGCGGGCACTCCGCGTGCCGCAACCGCAGCGTCTCCGTACGCGGCTTCACGCCGAAACATCTGCTGCCCGCGCTGCGCCTTGCCTTCACGGTATCGCCGCGATCGCGGCCGGCGCTCCGCAGCCTCACGCCACGGCTGGCTGGCGCCCAACGGCGGCCGGCCGACCAGCAACGATGGCAAGGCGGACCAACGCGGCTTTCCGCGCGCGCCCCGGCAACCCAGCGGCGACGTCCTCACGACGGCAGCCGGGTGGCCCGACGCGGCCCCACGCCTCGGCCAGGAGGCCCCGCGACGGCGTCTTGGTGGCCCGCGCGACCTCACGCCCCGACCAGGCCTTTGCACCACCGGCGAACAGCGGCCTCACGCATGAGGCTGGCCCCGCACGGTCCCGTCTGGCTGGCGGCCCTCTGTGCTGCCTCGCGCCGCGACGACGGCTCTCGCGCGGCCTCGCGAGCCCCCACAGCTCGTGCACGCGGCTTCGGCCCGTGGCTACGGCCTACCGCGACTTCGCCCCGGCCCCCGCGCAGCTTCGGCTGCTGGCGGACTAGCGGCCCGACAGCGCGGCGGTCCTCGCACGACTCCATCTCAGGACGCGTTCGGTGCTCCTCAGCCTCGCGCGGCAGGACAGCAACGCGCGGCCACGGCGGGCGCGATCCCGACGACACGGTCCCGGGCGGCGCCTCTACGGCCTCGCGACACACGCACGGCACCCCAGCGGCCTTCGGCTGCCCCTCATGGTGCTCTGCGGCCGACCCCGCGCCACCGACGATGACGGCAGGCAGCTGGAGCTTCGTCTCCGGCGCGGCAGCGAACCGCGACGCCGGCCCTCGCGACCGGTCCGTGCACCCGGGACGGCGACCAGCGACCGCAGTCGAGCGCCCCGCGGCCTCTGTGACATCCCGTGGCTCCTGCAACGCCCGCGCGCGCACGGGCTGGCCTCCGCGGCTGGGCCCGTGCGGACCACAGGCCAGGCACGACTCCCGCGGCCTCGAGCAGCAGCGGAGCCGGCGCGATACTGCTCTCGCCCGGTCCTCCGGATTTTGCGGCGATGTAGGCCCACCACGCGCCAGCGCGGCAGCACGGCACGGATGGCCCTCGCGGCCACGAGCCAATTGCGGCGACGGCGGCTCCTCAGAGCAAGGCCGCGAGAAACAGTCCGGGGTATGGATTGATGATGAGGTTGTGCAGTTTGCACAAAACACCTCCGATTTTCTGTGAACTGTATGATAGTCCAAACGGATTATTTGTTATATTCCAGATTTCTGTTTTAACCCTCAGGTTTTAACAGAACTATAAGTACTATATTTACCTCATGTAAATATAATTATGATGCACAATATTTACCCCATGTAAATAAATAGCTTTGAGACCTATGCGTCATCAGAAATTGCATCATACCATATACTTTGGTCAATTTATCTCATTGGAACTTGATTCGCCGATGTCACTTTTCGTTTATTATCGAATTGGCAATCACAAGGTAGTACTCGTACTATGTGGGATTTATTCCTCAAAGTGCACTTTCAATTTGACAATGAACTTACAAGGAATGCATTTTGACGTGAAGGGTTAAACAAAGGTCTACACCCTCATGGTGACTACCTAAGTTCCATCAAATGAGACAAAATCACTTTATTTTCACGCACTTTATTTCATATGCAATTTATTTTTTATGTTTATTTAATTAAGCTCATTTACTTATCTTCTAAGTTTCAAGTGCTTAATTTATTTCATGCAAATATTTCATGTGATTACCTCATCATTTGTGTATAATGTTTTCAAATTTTGCGTATTGGTCAACCACAAGGTAGTACCACAAAGATTATCTTTGCGAGATCTACACTATGTCATACATAGTGATTATCTCCAACGTGTGTATCCAATATCAAAATTTAGAACAAATGACCTTCACCTCTACGGTGTCAACTTTTTGTTCATCTTTCAAAATTGGTCATACACGCATGGTGTACCACAAGTACTACCATAGGATTTCATCCTCATTGGCGTACTACCCAATTTTGAATGTGAACTACAAAAAGAGGTCTACACCTACTGTGTGATTGCCATAATTCATCTTTTAGATTGGCCATACACAAGCTAGTATCTCAATAATACCGTAGGATCTACACTATGTCCATCACATAGTGACTATCCGCATGTGCTTATCCAATCTAAATGTGAATTGCATACGGTTTACATCATTTGGATGTTTACTTTCAAAGCAATAGTCTCACAATTTGAGGTCTACACTGTGTTTCTACAAACATAGTGACTACCTCCGAGTTGAACTACTTTTAAAGTGTGATCAACTCGCCCTATTAGCATGAACACAATGTAATGGGATGACATCTAACTTTGCACATACACATATTTGCAGATTATGCTCCCCTACTATAAGGTCACCAATCTGTTTTTGCACCTTCATTGTGTTAAATTGCTAATATCTAATTGAGACTATCTTGGCAATAATTATTATACACTATAATGATAGTAGTGATTTTTTCTATCACCTATCCAATATGAGGCAAACACTACATGTGATTCAAGATTCATCTTGACTTTACAATATTTTGCATATGCCAATTCAAGACACATCTTGAATATGAAGTTATTTAAGTAACCATTTGCTTAAATAAATAGCAATATATAGTGCATTATTTTGGTGGATACTTTCTATCACATACAGAGTCTATGTTTTTGGCGAAGATTTTACATCATCTATTCCCACGGGAATGGATCCCAAAACATTAGCAGCGACTTTTTTGTCGCCCTGTAGAATGGAGAGTCTACAATCAAGTATCACCTTGAATCCCCAAAATTTTGCCTTTATGCTATACAATTTACTCTCAAGTAAATTCATACATGATAAACTCATGTTGGACTTGGCTAATATTTCCAATTTGGAATATTTCCAACCTCGCATTGGATGGAATTTATTTTCCTCATATGAGCGATATCAATGATATCATTGGGATCGTATGGCATAACAACAGTTATTGCTCAACCCCTAACTAAATGCTCAATCCATTTCGGATATTGTCACACCTATAAATGTCATTTTCTTTTGAAAAGTGACAAAGTGTGACAAATCTCACATTTTCACATAAATGTGATTGTACTATCCATGTACACGTAAATGTCAAATCATATATTTGGTTTCAAATATCCCTCCAACTCATTGGAGGTAAGCGAAAGTTATTTGGATCAATTTGGAGTTCACCTCAACAAGCAGACGCTTGTAAAGTCTCCATATTTCCATTGGAGCTATTATTAGCCTAATGCCACACTACCACATGTAGTATGATAATATCATGTACCACATACATGGTATACATATTCTATATGAGTGCAAATTTTTTTTGGATTCCGCCTCACTCTATATATAGAATTACTTGGGATCCAAACCGGATGGAAAGGAATCTTGTTTAGTGGACCATTGTACGCTAACACAACTATGAGAGATTGTGCAAATTCCTTCCATATCGTCTGGGGTGTATTACATACATCAATCCCATATTACATGTTTGCGTACAAAATAATTTTTTCTCTTGATCTCATCAAGATTTGACATATCTGCCTTGATCATTCCACATGTAGAATGACGAGAAAAATTATTATCAATTCTATTGGTCATAACATTAATGTGAGCCACCAAATTTCTTGAAGAAATTCAAGAACATACATGTGACTCCATTTGCTATTTTATGGACCATAAAGATACTATGTAATGCACACATGCATCTACAATGTTGTCCTAAAATGTGTGCCTTACTCATAAGGTACCACAATTACCAAATTCATTGCTCAATTCTGTAGTTCAGAGCAAATGATCCTGGACGCGGATCTAATCCATTTACATAGAATTATTTGGTTTTAGGGACTACATCATTAAGTATCTTATGTTCATACACATAATGGAACAACTAAATCTCTCGTCGAGAGAATCAAGTTTGTTATTTGATGACCCAAAATAGAATTGCAATTTTCCAACATCTAGTTGGTGACATGCGGATTTACACAACGCATCATAAATCCAAATTCATTAAAGCGCATCATACGGCTCTCCCCGTTGCGCTTAGTACGTGGATAGTTGGCCATACGGACCAAATAATTCCCATCTGCGAATTGGTAACGTTTTTTTGCACGTACCAATATCACCACCACAAAGATACATCAAAAGGGCATCTAGGGGATTCATTCATTGCCCGTATCTTTCAAACACATATTTGAGGAGATTAGGCATTAGGGGGAGATACTTACCACACATAGAATGCCAAGAATCAAAAAGAGAATGTCACTACTGATATTCGGTCCTCATATCCACGTACCAAAGATCTGAACCAACAGTTCGGAATATCTTACATTTGCAACACATTGCAAATACTCGCCAAATGCATGAAATTGTGACCCAATCCGATTCCCATCTAATGTGCCAAAAAAGAGTGGAGGTACCTAACAAAACCACTCAACTCCCTCGAATCTGAATAAGAGGGGGAGAAGTATGGCCACATAGGGATTCAAACTTCTTGTAAGCATTCTCGGATCGGGGAGACAATTATCCAAGACAATACATGCATGTCAACCTCAAGTTGATAGGCGACACATGGATATTTACTATCCAAAGCCTATGGATGTTTAACATCCGTAAGCCCAAAGATAATTGTGCACAAATTTAGGCGTTGGGTCATCATTGGAACACCCTAACTCGCTATTATGGGAAATGACATGGAGTTCAAAGGGTCGATATTTCCACAAGGCTAAAATTGGTTCCATTGAATCAATCATACCAAAAAGACTACAAATTGTCGACAAACTCCTCAATATTGCCATGCACCTTATCCGGATCCGCACCACAAGTCCTAGGCGAGTGTTCAAACACTCATCATATTGGGTCAATCAAAGGTGGCAATTAAGGAGAATTGCTTTCACTCAAAGTGAGAAGTCTTTCTTGATTTCTCCTCACAATGCTTTCTTGACGGAAGCACTATGGATTCATAAATCCATAAGGTGGTGAAATAGTGAGAGCTTGTAGCACATGGTTTCACGCAGAGAGACCCTAGCATAACATACCCATTGGTATGTGTGGAAATTATGTTCCTATATTGATAATTGGCAGACCAAACTTGATTTGGATAGATTTAGATTATAAGTTCTAATGGACTTTGTATTCTAAATCAAAACATAAATCGCAACATACATTGTGTATGAATCAAGTCACTCCATGGCTTGAAATAGTCAAGTTGATTGTGGTACAACCGACTAGGTGAGTTCCTTCCACGAAGGATGTCTCCCATCATTGATTTTACTGTGTGATCATAGTAAAATCCCCACGGATTTTATACATCTCCTATGGTACATATCAAAACGGTAGCCATCATTAGATGGAATTTGAGATGAAAGATTTGGGTAAAACCAAATTATGCTTAAGTACATAACTTGAGCACCCACATCGATCCTCCAATATTCCATTGATATTGTATACCAATATCCAAATAATATTGGACAATCATACTACTAATAATATGGTCATTCAATCCCTAAATATGGATTAATATCCATTATGACCCTTGGGATAACAACCTTAGTGCCATCAAAGCGCTCATGTATCTTGCATATTGCAACGGGCCCGATATTGCATTTGCGGATACTTGCTATAGCTCAAAATAGCGCAACTCCCTGTAACATCGAAAGGTGGGAGTGAAAGTAGATATCCATAGATATCTATATGGCACAAAGGATCTTGATTTATTATGTAAATTAAGATATGATCATGTGGAGTATCAAGATACTGGCTATTTAATCCCCTAATGCCAGATCACATACAGATGTTATAGTGGTAAAGTTATCATAGGAGTCATCAAACTTGACTCTAATGACTACTCCCACTCCACACTCTGAAGTATTACATGAACATGTTTTCACTTCATTGAGTGGTCACATTTGATTCATCGAATCACTAGCCATTATCCTCAATGATAATGCAACTTGTGTTGCTTGGATGTATACAGGTTACATAAGAGCAATATCACTATATTGCCTTCTAGAAATGTTTTCTTTTCACAAAAGTGCGGAGATAAACACCTTGCAAACTAAATCAAGTGATAGCTTCACAAGATTTATTCACAAAGCCCATACCAATCCCCACATTTCACAATGTGTTGTTGAGATTGGCATGCGATGACTTTGAGAGAGTTGCAAGGTTCAGGGGGAGACCCCTCTTGAAACTATAACCTGTTCAAAACATCATATTGTACTCTTTTCCCCTATGAGTTTTTCCTCACATAGGTTTCTCATAAGAGGTTTTTAATGAGACAATATCAATACATGTTCATATGTCATATCTCTTGTTTTTCCCACAGGGGTTTTTGTTTGGGATATCAAAGACATAGCCAATGTCATATCTTCTATTTTCCCCCGCAGGGGTTTTTGAGGAGGTATCAAAGACATATAATTACAATGATGATCCTCAGATCATATCTATTGTTCTCTAAACTTGGTCATGGGTTTTTCCTTGTAAGGTTTTCCCATATAAGTTTACAATGAGACAATAATTAAATATGCCATACTATTTTATCCTTGTTTTCCCTAATCGGGGTTTAAGGAGTTTTTAATGGCATATCCATACATTATTTCTCCTCATTTTTTCCCACGGGGGTTTTTGGAGAAATTACTTAATACATTGATCTTAAAGACGGATTCGATCAAGGGAGAGTGTTATGAATATATTGTACAGGATGATCTCATCCTAACCACCGCATGTGGTTCCTTAGTAGTCAGGGCGACGACCGCACGGGGAGTTCCTCCCCGCATGGCTACATGCACGGGAAGCTCCCACATCCACGTAACGTGTGCATGAGGTTACAAAGAACTTGACGGTGAAGTTTCCTTCTCCTCTCCTCCCTATATATGTAACCCCGTGATCAATGAATAAAGATGACGAGTTCATTTGCCTACATTGTGTCTCATTCACATTTACCGCAATGCTACTCGCAACACTCTCGGCGGCGTGGAAGCACCACCGGGTGGAAGTCGTATGGGGACAACTTGATCTAACCGGGGCTCGCGTGGCGGCGTCGGAAGCGGGACGGACGGACGAAATTAAGTCACGACTCACAAAGGCATCCCAACTCTGATTTGTTGTTGGGCCTTCTTTCTTAGGCCCCCCCTACGGCCGCGATCCACAGAGACTACGAGACGTCAGCCGGAGACAGTCCTATACGCGGAAGCAAAAAGTGACTGATGAAACCGGAGGTGAAAAGATAAACTCGGGGGAGGCGGATGAGAAAACGGGAGGCGGACACAACGGACCGCAGACGGTCGGTAGAAATTTTATCTCTTTATTAATAGGTATAGAAATAAATTTCAAAACTCCTTGAATAATATCGATCACATCTCAAAATATTAATATTATTTTATATATACATTGACGCTTTCCTATAATCCATATGCCTTTTTTTTTTTTGGTAAAAATAGTCCATATGCTTAAAATTAAGGACCAAGAGAGATCAGAGAGAGGAAGAGAAAGAAGATTGCTTGAAATTAAGGACCACAAGAGAGATCAAGAGAGGAAGAGAAAGAGGATGTATAGTGCTGTTTTTCTAGTTGTGTAGAGTTCAACAAACATGGTTCGAAAATTTTCTGGTTTTTATTTGATTTATTTATTATATGATTTTTTTTACAAAATTTCAGCTGATTTAGTTTTTTTAACAAAAATTTCAGAAAAATACAAAGGCCCGAGCGGGAGGCAAACCGGCCCGTAATAAAAAGGAAAAAGTCTACTTTTGGTCCCTCAACTTTTGCGAAAAGTCCGTTTTGGTCCCTCAACTTCAAAACCGGACAAAACAGTCCTCAACTTTTCAAACCGTGCAGATTTCGTCCCTCGGCGGTTTTGGACGGTGGTCGCTACAGTAACTCCGGTTTTGCTACAGCGGCCATCGTGGTTTTCGTTTTTTTCTCTTTTCTTATTTATTTTAAATTTGAATCTTTCAAAAATCATAGTAACTCACGAGAAAATTCATAAAATAGAAAATCCAATTTTGTTGGACTCGCATGAGTAGAGGTACGCATGAATGAATATATAATATGGTATACTTTTAGTACAAAGTTTTTTGCTAGAAGGTTTTGCCTTTTTTTTTTTTATTTATTTCAGCTCAATCTTTAAAAACATAGTAAATTACAGAAAAATTATAAAATAAAAAAATTTAATTTTGTTGGACTCCACATGAGGCGCCTTAATAACACAAGACGTAGTTCTTTGTGGCTCTTTTCTGGGTTAGGCTAGCTAGGTTTCTTTGTCTTGATCTGCACGCACGCATTACACCGTATGTGAACTCGATCGATATATCCCGCCAATAAATTAAATAGTACACCTGTATATCTTTATTGTGTAAATATGCTCATGTGGAGTCTAGCAAAATTGGTTTTTCAATTTTATGATTTTTATAATTTATTATGATTTTTTTAAATATTGAGCTGAAATAAATAAAAATAAAAAGGCAAAACCTTCATAGCAAAAATTTTATATTAAAGTATATCATATTATATATTCATTGTGTAGCTTTACTTATGTGGAGTCCAACAAAATTAGATTTTCTATTTTATGATTTTTCCGCGGATTTACTATGATTTTTGAAAGATTCAAATTTAAATAAATAAGAAAAGGAAAAAACGAAACCACGGGCACTGTAGAAAAAACCGGAATTATCTGTATGAAAACCACGGGTCAAAACCCGTCGGGGGACGAAATCCGCACGGTTTGAACAGTTGAGGGACGATTTTTGTCCGGTTTTGAGTTGAGGGACCAAAACGAGACTTTTGCAAAAGTTGAGGGGACCGAAAGTAGACTTTTTTCCTAATAAAAACCTGGAAACAAATGTGTGGACAGGTTGCTTGTTGTTGGCCCGTAGACAGCCCTCGCTCTCACGTACGGTAATAATCAGAAATTGTGCTACGCAACTACGCAAACAGACCTCGTCCCTCTCCAGCCCTCACAGCCTCACCGCACCACCGCCGCCGCGGCGCCCATCCCACTCCATTCTCCAGCCCAAATCTGCCCCGACCCTGACGCCGACCCCGACACCTCGATCCCCAGTCCCCGTCCTCCCTTCCCCGGCGGCGGGGAGGACTGCCCACTATGGCATCGAGGGTTCGCCTGAGCGGCACCTACCCCGAGGTCGCGGAGCCAGAGCGGCCGCCACCGGCCCTATCCAACGACCTGCTCGAGGAGATCTTAGTCCGCGTTGCCTCCCCTGCGGATCTCGCCCGAGCCTCCACCGCTTGCGTCTTCTTCCGCCGCCTCGTCGCTGACCACTCCTTCCTCCGCCGGTACCGCTCCATTCACCCGCCCCTACTCCTTGGATTCGTCGGCTCCTCCTCTGGCTTCCACCCAGTCCAGGCGCCCCATCCCTCCGCTGCCGTCGCCCGCATTGTCGCCCAGGCTGCTGATTTTTTTCTTTCAATGACCTCCTTCGCCCCACCACCTGGGTCGGCTGGTATCCATGTGATGTCTGCAACGGCCGCGTCCTCGTCGGGCACCGTCGCTGGAGTCCCGTCAACTTGGACCTCGCGGTGTGCGACCCGTTGTCCCGGCGATACCTTCTGCTGCCTCCCATAACCGACGACCTACTCGCCTCCGTCGAGATCCAAACGCAAGATACGTTCCATCCCATGGCCTCTTTTATCCCTTCAGGAGTTATAGAGGAGGATACATCATTCAGCGTGATCCTCTGGATGAATTCAAACACAAGGTTGGGGGTACTTATTTTCTCTTCAGTCTCGGGCTACTGGAATCTCAGCATGTCTACCAATTGTGATGTTCTGGGCTTGAACAAAATTGGTCAGCTGGCTTCAAGCCATTGTGCCTATGGCTGCTTCTATTGGAAATTATACAACATGAGCACATTGATCAAGCTCGACATGAATACTATGCAGTTTTCCACTTTTGACCTCCCACCTGGCCACGATGAACGGCCAATCGTCATTCTGGAGTCAAGGAGAAACAAGGTTGTGATGTTTAGTCTGAATTATGAAGGCACATCTGTGGATTATTACACCTTTTTGCAAAATGGAAGTGAGGAGTCACATGAGTGGCATATGATGAGTACCATCCCTTTGCCAGCGGATTATAAATTTAATCGCTGCTTTACGGGTCCAGCTGAAGGATATATTTTCCTAGAAGGCTTTCCAATAGAACAGGATTGGTACCATGCAGTGTTTTTCTCACTTGAGGTCAAGTCATTCAAAATTGAGAGGGTCAGTACAACCAGGGCCGGCCCTGGGGGATGGGGCAGCAGGGGCGGCCGCCCCGGGCCCCTCAAGCTGTCAGGGCCCCACCATGCACGCAGACTTCCATGGCCGCGCGCCCAGCAGCGCCCAGCATGCTTTGCTTTGCTACAATAATGATGCTACCCACGTTACGTTACCATTTTTTCATCCTCTTTTTTCTGATGATGGCTTGGGTGCTTGCTGCTGCTGCAGATGCGCTGCATGCTACTAGCCTACTACTTGGTATGCGTAAATCTGTTTTGTGCTCGTTTTCACTTACGACGTGTGTTTTAAAAAATTCGAGCAGATGTCTTCTATAAATAATGTTGTTATAGTAGTAAAGAGTCTGATTGATTGCTTGGTGACCAAAATTTACCATGCCAAGAATTTAGCAAATCGTGATTTTGACTAGTGATTGGTTGGCTACTAAAACCTATCAACTTCTCACATTTGGCTTGCCAAATCTTTGACAATTTTATTGCTGAACTTTTGGCTTGATAAATCCATGGCATGACAAATTTTGGTTGTCAGTCAATTAGGCTCTAAAGAAAGGAGGAAACAAGTGATCACGCAGAAGACACATCTAACGTTCTTTTAATAAATACTAATATGAACATAAGGGACATAGATGAATCATAATTAATGCGTGTAGGAGCAAACAAATGTTACTAATTCCGATAGCAAGGCTTTTACGGTAGATAATAATTTGAACGTCGATGAGGATGATAACCACCAGATGCGTGACCAGTTTTGAATAAGGTTTGAGTCAAATTTTAGAAATATAAATTATGAATAATTGTTGAGTTTGAAAATGTGAAAACCGTGTGAATAGATTTATCTTGAAAAAATATTTTCATAAAAATATTCATATATGACTTTTATATTTTATAAAAATAAAAAGGCAGTTATGTTTTGGACACTATGTCGCTGTTCAAAATGACATCTTTTTACCAACTAGAGGGGAGTAATACATGTAGGGGCCCCAATTTTTACTCTTGCCCCGGGCCTCCAAAATCTCAGGGCCGGCACTGAGTACAACAAGCTTTGCCTTTAATGCCTATCCATATTTCGGTTTCCCACCATCTATGTCACCAATAAGAATTCAAGGATATGGAGAGGTATGTTTCTTAAGTGTTGCCTTTTGCAACACAACTCTAAATTATTGTTATGTGACTCTGATGCTATTTGAATGACGTGATTGTGGGTTCAACCAAGTCTTCTATAGAATCTCTGCAGTCACCACATAGTTCATGTGCTGTTTGACAATTTGCTTCTATTAGACACTTGCATACTATTCTTGTTAACATAGTTTTTCTTGTCCTCTGTATTCTCTAGTGTAGCAAAGGTAAAGCGCACTCAGGAATTCACTCATGAATTCATGATCAGCTTTCTTTTTCAAAGTAGTGGGTATGTAATACAGTAATAGCGTAGCACTATGAAACCATTTCTCATGGAGCATCCACCCACAGTATTCATAAAATCATGAAACAATAAGACAGAAAGATAAACACTAGTTTATCGACAAGCTTCTAGGCATTTATTTCAAATCTAGAAAGGGTGTGTAAGCTTGTGACTATCTGAGGTTTTGACCTTGTTCACATATGATTAGTCTAGGTATTGTTTAATTATTAGTCTGGGTATTGTTTAATGGCTAGTTCTGGTAATGTGGGCCTTATATAGTTATATTTGTTCCCTCCTTGCCTCCCATCCCATGCTTATGCAAATATTCTGAACTTGACAAATACTTCTTTCTATTGATCTATTCACTTGGCATAACTTTATGAAACTTCATCTTCTGTAGTGTTTGTATTTGTGACTGTGATAGGCTCACCTGGTTGCAGTTTAAAGTTGCTAATTATATTATGGTCCATTGGAGCAACTGAGCTGAGTGGTACTAGTTCTGTAGTGTTTTCCAGCATTGCCGGCTTACAGAATTATAGTCTTTTGATCAGTTTGCTATAAAATTTAGGCTTATGAGACCGTACATAGGCCTTTCAGTTAGAATGAGCTTCTGCCTATTCTAGTATCGTACTAACTTATTTGGAATCCCAGACCTTGTTCCTTGTTAAATATAGTTAGGCCTGGTTGCCCAAGTCAATCTGTTGGGGAGCTATTTCAATTTTTATCGTCTTATTGTACCTGCAAACTGAAACCGGTGTTGTGTAATGGGTGTGTTTTTTACATCAATGCTTACTACAGTAAGATTGCCAGCTCAGATATACATGTTAGTGTTATACGCATCTTTACTTTTTGTGCTGAAACTTTGCCTAAACCGTGAATAGCCCACCCTTCAAATTATGCCTTAGCACAGTAACTGTGGAAAGCAATCAAGTAAACATTTTGGATGCATTTTCTTTCTGTAATGGTGGTTTGATGTTTAATAGCTGCATCCATTTGGTTGCAGGAATAGGTTCCCATCCAGATTTGGAGCATTGGAGGCTTGGAGCAGATGCACTCTTCTGTATCTCACCATCTGTCTTTGAATGTGCATGTGGTTGCCCTGGGTTTTCTTGTGTCCAATGGTTGGTGTTCTGAAATGCTGCTGCCTTAGTTGTATGTAACTACTTTTCAGTGTGGTGTTATATTTCAGTGTTCTTGAAATGTATTATGTAGGAAGGACCAGACCAGATCATACAATGTGGTCTTATATTTCAGTGGTCATTGTCTTGTAACAACTTTTAGCATTTGGATATATTCAGTTATATCTAATGATCGTCCATAAGAAATCTTGCCGTTATTGTAGACCTGGTTGTGCTAGACGCAGTGCAACTGGTGGTGTTTGTGGCTTTCCACCTGCTCTCTCTTTTTCACCATACATACATGGCTAAAGGGGCTCTTGTATTTTTCATCAGTGCTGTGCTGAATCCTGTATCCTGGGTGCAAACTCGGCGTCTGCTGCTGCATGCGCTCAAGGGGGTCTGGCGCAGCCGTACCACAAGAGGGCAGGCGGTGTGACATCAGACAACGGCCGTGCTGGGCACCAGGACTATGTAATCCAATACAGCAGGGAAGAGTTCAGGGACGGAAGCAGGAGGGGAAATCAGAGTAGATCAGAGGCTCAATCAGAGGTGCATCTAAGAGAGCTTAGAATAGCAGGAAGGTAGTCTGAAGAAGACCGACAAGAAAGAATGGGATCTGGGGAAGGAGAGGACCTTGTCCGAATTTCTGAATAATTCTTTCATGCCGACGAGGAACAGCCGATTATGAAGTACTGAAACATCTCCTTGAGCCATGGATATCCTTGGTAGCTTCAAAAAATTGACATTCCTGTAACTGAATTCTAGCCATGGCAATTGTTTTAAGAACATCACTGCACCTGCAATTAGGAGGTAGAGCAAGGACCACCATGTTGGCAGCAGCTCAAGATCAAACAACGGCGCACTAACCAATCGACTCTCTCCAACAGGTAGTACAATTTGGCGTAATTAGTGGAGCAAACTCGAAACACAAAACTCTGTAATCGCCTGCCTAAAATTTGACATGTACTACTCCACCACCTGTTTCCTATCGCTGCAGGAGGTTGGAGCCAAACAGCCACAGCAGTATTATAAATAAACGACAATGGAACAACCTTCGACTTCGATACAGGCCGAGGAGCATCGCGTTTCATCAGTTTCATCAGTAGAGGCTGTATGCATCCATCAATCATCGATTCATCATTGTCTCAAATCACCATTACTGATTTCCCTCCTCCTAGTAGTAGACTACTAGTATAGCTTAAAGGTCAGTAGACCATAGCCGATGAGCCTGCAACCATCACCCCATGTTCGCTTCAATTTATCAGTCCTGCTTATCATTCATGGTTCAATGTATTTCTATCACAACAAAATAACATCATCCGATTTATCAGCCCACGGAAAATGAAATCCAAACACCATGCAAGTTCAATCAAACACCATGCAAGTTCAATCCAAACACCATGCAAGTTCACCCGACCACCAACCGAATAGTACACACCAGTCCACCACTAACCGATTGGCCATGCGGATTGGATGGCACCAAGGTCCAAGACTGCATTGGCATGTGCAAAAAGAGGGGAAACAAAAACAGGCACAAGCTACTCCTGGAAGCCAATAACATTCGTAGTCTCGTAGGAGTAAGGCCATCACCCTTCTTCTTAGACTTAGTCCACTGAACATATACTCCAGGAGTAAGGCCACTAAACAATTTTTTTTTAGGAAATAAAGTTGAACAAATCCAATGATAGCTTTGCCTGGATCTTAAATCCTCAAGCAAACAAGACACGCCACCACGAAGCCCACGAAGCCCACAGTCATCATCCCACTCCCTTCTGCAGACCATGGCCCAAATCTGCCCACAAACCGATCGATCCTCAGTCCCTCCCTTTGACTCCTCCCCGTCCTCCTCCCTTCCCCTTCGCTAGTGGCCGGGTCGCCGGGAGGACTATGGCGTCGAGGGTTCGCGTGAGCCTCCCCTACCCCGAGGCAGCGGAGCCAGGGCGGCCGCAGCCGGCCCTAACCGCCGACCTGCTCGAGGAGATTTTACTCCGCGTCGCCTCCCCGGCGGATCTCGCCAGAGCCTCCACCGCTTGCGCCTTCTTCCGCCGCCTCGTCGCTGACCACTCCTTCCTCCGCCGGTACCGCTCCATTCACCCGCCCCTTCTCCTTGGATTCCTCGGCCCCTTTAGCTTCCACCCAGTCCAGGCGCCCCATCCTTCCGCTGTTGTCGCCCGCGCTGTCTACCGGACTGCTGATTTTTCCTTCGACTACCTCCCTCGCTCCACCACCGAATGGTTCTCCTGGTGTCCATGTGATGTCCGCAACGGCCGCGTCCTCGTCGCGCGCCGTAGGGAAAAAGGCGCCGCCAACTTGGACCTCGCGGTGTGCGACCCGTTGTCCCGGCGATACCTGCTGCTGCCTCCCATAACCGACGACCTACTCGCCTCCGTCGAGCTGCTACAAGAGAAAAATACTCTCCATCCCATGGCCTCCTTTATCCCTTCACGAGGTCCTTCAGGAGGCATAGAGGAGGATACATCATTCAGCGTGATCCTCTGGATGCAATCCAACACAAGGACAAGGTTGGGGGTACTTGTCTTCTCTTCAGTCTCTGGCTGCTGGAATGTCAGCATGTATACCAATTGCGACGTTCTGGGCCTGAATAAAATTGGTGGGCTGGTTTCTGGTCAATGTGCCTATGACTGCTTCTATTGGAAATTATGCAACATGAGCACATTGATCAAGCTCGATATGAATGCTATGCAGTTTTGTGCTTTTGACCTCCCGCCTGGCCACGATGAACGGCCAATTGTCATTGTGGAGTCAGGGAGAAACAAGGTTGCGATGTTTAGTCTGAATTATGAAGGCACATCTGTGGATTATTACACCTTATCGCAAAATGGCAGTGAGAATTCCCATGAGTGGCATATGATGAGTAGCATTCCTTTTCCAGCGGATTATGAATTTAATCGCTGCTTTATGGGTCCAGCTGAAGGATATATTTTCCTAGAAGGCTTTCCAATAGAACAGGATTGCAAATATGCAGTGTTTTTCTCACTTGAGGTTAAGTCATTCAAAATTGAGAGGGTCAGTACAATAAGCTTTGCCTTTGATACCCATCCATATTTCGGTTTCCCACCATCTATGTCACCAATAAGAATTCAAGGACATGGAGAGGTATGTTTCTTAAGTGTTGCCTTTTGCATTTTAGCACAACTCTAAATTATTGTTATGTGACTCTGATGCTATTTGAATGACGTGATTGTGGGTTCAACCAAGTCTTCTATAGAATCTCTGCGGTCACCACATAGTTCATGTGCTGTTTGACAATTTGCTTCTGTTAGACACTTGCATCCTATTCTTGTTAACATAGTTTTTCTTGTCCTCTATATACTCTAGTGTAGCAAAGGTAAAGCGCATTCATGAATTCACTGATCAGCTTGCTTTTTCATCAAGTAGTGGATATGTAATACAGTAATAGCGTTGCACTATGAAAACCATTTCTCATGGAGCATCCACCCCGCAGTATTAAAAAAATCATGAAACAAAAAGACAAAAAGATAAGCACTAGTTTATCGACAAGCTTCTGGGCATTTGTTTCAAATCTAGAAAGGGTGTGTATGCTTGTGACTTTCTGAGGTTTTGACCTTGTTCACATATGATTAGTCTGGGTAATGTTTAATTGTTAGTCTGGGTATTGTTTAATGGCTAGTTCTGGTAATGTGGGGCTTATATCTGTTCCCTCCTTGCCTCTCATCCCATGCTTATGCAAATATTCTGAACTTGACAAATGCTTCTTTCTATTGATCTATTCACTTGACATAACTTTATGAAACTTCATGTTCTCTAGTGTTTGTATTTGTGACTGTGATAAGCTCACCTGGTTGCAGTTTAAAGTTGCTAATTATATTATGATCCATTGGAGCAACTGAACTGAGTGGTACTAGTTCTGTAGTGTTTTCCAGCATTGTCAGCTTACAAAAGTATAGTCTTTTGATCAGTTTGCTGTAAAATTCAGGGTTATGAGACTAAATTCAGCTACATAGGCCTTTCAGTTAAAATGAACTGCTACCTATTCTAGCATCGTAATAATAACTTGAGTAAATTGCATCGCAAGTACCTAAACTATTCGGTGTTTCCCAGATAGGTACTCTAACTAAAAAAACGTAACTTTTAGGTACTTTCGAACTATCCGGCTCATGCACCAAAAGGTACCAATCATGCCACGCGTGCACTAGGAGCTGATGTGGCGAGCGACTCACCCTGCCTGCGTGTACATGCGGTAAAACTCGTTCGAAGTCTCGATCCGGGCGGGCGGCGGCGCAGAGCTGCACCACAGGCGTCCGGCGGAGCGCGAAGCTGCGCGCGAGCCAGCAACCGGCGGCTGCAATATGGACGTCTGGCGACGGCGGCAGCAATGCTGTGCTAGGACTTTGTCCGCATGTCAGCAATCAGCATGCTTACAACGCTCCCGTAGAGGCCAAATATGAACAGCAACCTCTATCCGCCGGACCCATGTTCCCATGAGTTGTCTTTGTCCCAACCCTCGGCCTCTCTCTCTCTCTCTCTGCACTTTTGTTGCTAAGCCCCACCATGGCCGAAGTTCGGCGCGGCTTCTTCCTCGGCCACGGGGAAGCACGATTCAGACGGGAAGCTTGATTCGGAGATGTCGAGCCGGAGAAGAAGGGTGAGCAGAGCCGAGCCCTCCCCGACGGAGGCGGAGAAGAAGAATACCGGCCCGACCCTCCGCTCCATCCTCCGCCCAGCGGGCCTGCTCCATCATCTTCATTCTTCCCTAGGCTTTGCGAGGAAGAAGCTTCCCCGTGGCCAAGGAAGAGGCATGCGCTCGAACTCGCACAGGTCAGCCGCCGCCGGATGTCGATAGGACCATAGCACAGCGCGACCGCCGGTTGTCGACGCTCGCACAGCTCCGCCGCCGCCGCCGGACGTCCGTACTTTGTAGCGCAGCCTCTTGGAGTCACCAACAAATTTCCCGCAAAACCACCTCGTGGAGTACGACCTGGAGGAGAGGCTTGCCCGGGCCACAGCGGCGTGCACGTTGTCCTCGTGAGCGACGTCGGTCAGCATGGCAGGATCGGAGTGGAGGCATGTACACGTTGGAAGGGTGAGTCAGCTCGCCACATCAGCTCCCGTGCACGCGTGGCGTGATTTGTACCTCTTGTGCATGAGGCAGATAGTTCGAGTACCCAGGTGTTACGTTTTTTAGTTGGAGTACCTATCTGAGAAACACCCAATAGTTTAGGTACCTGCAGTGCAATTTACTCTAATAACTTATTTGGAATCTCAGACCTTGTTCCTTGTTAAATCTAGTTAGGCCTGGTTGCACAAGTCAATTTCTTGGGGGAGCTATACCATTTCAACTTTTGTCATCTTTTGTTCGTGCAAACTGTAACGGAGGTTGTGTAATGGGTGTGTTTATTACATCAATGCTTACTACAGTAAGATTGCCAGATCAGATATAAAAAAAACCATTTTACTGTTATACACATCTTTACTTTTTGAGCCGAAATGTTGCCTAAACCGTGAATAGTCTACCCTTCAAACTATGCCTTAGCACAGTAACTGTGGAAAGCAATCAATTAAACATTTTGGATGCATTTTCTTTCTGCAATGGTGGTCTCATGTTAACTGCATCCATTTGGTTGCAGGAATAGGTTCCCTTCCAGATTTGGAGCATTGGAGGCTTGGAGTGGATGCAGTCTTCTGTTTCTCACCATCTGTCTTCGAATATGCTTGTGGTTGCCCTGGGTTTTCTTTTGTCCACAATGACTGGTGTTCTGAATGCTGCTCCCCTGAGTTGCATGTATTATGTAGGAAGGACCAGATCATACACATGTGGTCTTATATTTCAGCGTTCATTGTCTTGTAACTCAACTTTTAGCGTTTCGATATATTCAGTTATATCTAGCGACCGACCATAAGAAATCTTGCCGTTGTTGTGGTCCTTGTGGACCTGATTGTGGTAGACAGGGTGCAACTGGTGGTGTTTGTGGGCGTCCACCCGCTCCCTTTTTTTCACCGTACATACATGGTCTAGAATTGGCTCCAAACAGGGCTAAAGGTAGGCTGAAGAAGACCTACAAGAATGAGTGGGATCTGGGGAAGGAGAGGACCTTGTTGGGATTTCTGAATAATTTTTTCATGCTCTGACGAGGAAGAGCCGATTATGAAGTAATGAAACATGTCCTTGAGCCATGGATATCAGCAGGTTGTATCTTGGTAGCTTGAAAAAAATTGACATTCCTGTAACCAAATTCTTCCCATGGCAATTGTTTTAAGAACGTCACTGCACCTGCAATTAGGAGGTATCTGGAACTGAGCAAGGACCACAATGTTGGCAGCAGCTTAGCTCCATCACACATTATCCGGTTGAACTCTAGTCATGACCACACTAGCAAGAACAATCACTTTGCTGGCAACTGAACCTGTCTCAATCATTAATGTAAGTGTATGAAGTATTTCAGGAGGTGGTCATAACCGCAACTCAATGCAGCAAGTCGTGAACCCGTTCACTCCAAACGAATAAGCAAGTGGTGGCCAAAAGCGTGCCCAACATACAAGTATTGAGGTCAGGATGTCAGGTTGTAGTCCCCTAAAGCCTTCATTTCAATCTGTGACTTCGACAATTTCCCTCAGCTGAGAGAGAATGGAGCACACAGTTCAGATGGAGCAGTAGTTGATGGTTGAAGGAAAAGAAAATTCACCACTAACAATCCTTATCTCGAATAGCTCATAATCAACCGGCAGCTCAAGATCAAACAATGGCGCACTAACCGAATCTCACCAGCAGGTCCTATACAATTTGGTGTAATTAGTGCGCTGAGAGATCCAAACTACGTCTCAGTAAATGTCATTTGCCACAAACTAATGATCTACATTATCCACAAGTGAAAAAAGAACCGCTCGCCTGCATTAATCAGGCCACCAGGGACTTACTTTCCACATGTAAATGTACTCTCTTTTTATTTAATAAAGCAAAAAATCGCTTATGCATGTTCATGACAAAAAGACTAGCTCCAGATGGAAAATGGACAGAGATGCATCACTATGTGTTGCAAGAGTTGGCTTAGCCAAAAACCAAGTGTTCCAAAATTTGGAATGGCTGAACAAGTGAACATGAACAGCATGTAACAAAATAGAGAAATCTTAGAGCATTATTTCTTGGATGTATCTGCATGATGTGTATGAAAAATTACTATAGCTCCTTCCTAATACCTTCTTGGTTGAAATTTTGCACCGGTCTGTTTTTTGCAAAGGGAACAGGGAAATAAGGAATGGGTTCCTATCTTGGACAAAATGGCATCTTTCTAAAATCCACAATGAATTGAGAATGACTACAAGCCGTATGAACGGTCCTCTCCTCCATAGATTATTCTTGTCTGTCGTCATCATCCTTTGCGCAGTACAGTGCATACGTTGTCATCATCCTTCAAGCGACGAGGCGGTTTCCTTCTCGTCAGAAAAGTAGTCTTGCCTGCAAAGGCAGGCAACATGAATCAATGCTTATCTTAGTCGCATGAGTCAAACAGTAAAAGAGGAGACACGGTTTGGTTTCATAGCGAACCTTATTTTGCGTGAAAGCTGATACAAGCCTGTACCGGCCATTGCAACGTTAACACTGAACAGGTTCCAGTTTTTCTGCAATTTCATAACATTATGAAGCAAGATGAGCAAGAAAAAAATAAACTCACACGATAATTTCTTATAATCTGTGACCCAGTTAATCTAACCTCACAGAAGTATGACTGCTCATAAAATTAAAGATGGCTAACTATTGTTAAATGAGGCAAACAAAGAATTAGTACAATGCAGCTATTTTCAACTTTCTGTTCATAACTGTAAGCTATTAGTCCTTTTCTGACATGAACACTGCACAGTTAAGTGGAACAGGAGAGGTGGAGAGTAGTGAAAGTATATGCAATTAGCAACTTTGCATCAACAGAACAGTTCACTGATGATTAGAAAAGTACTATATGATTACATTACTAGAAGAAAGATAATAACTAAATCGACATCACTGCAGTAAGAAAGGTGTAAGTTTAAAAGTTGAATTTTTCAAAGAAGATATAATCTGCATTGCTCCACACGTTTCAGAGCAAAACAGTGACAAAGGATTGTGCATTTACACAAGAGGGCTTACTGGAGTGATAACCATGCTGTAGCGTGACCAAATGATCCCAGTGCAAGCCACAGCTGTAAGCAATAAAGCAGAGTACAAATATTAACACCGCATGAGGAAACAAATCTAAGTAGTGGTCTTGTAATTTGCGTTATCCAAAAGTCAGAAAAAAAAAGGATGAATTAATAGGAAAGCTTATATGTACCAACTTGCTGAGGATAGGATATCTTTTCAGGTGGTTTTGCAAAGTCTGCAACATTGGCGATGCTGATACCCCATTTAAATGTAGGAGCCCAGAAATGAACTGCAGCAGGGAAGGTTTGATTTAAGTCACAGGTGATGCAATAGCATAGCTAGTCAAATGCAGCATCTGATACATGCATCCCATTCCTAGTAAAGAACTGCAAATTAATATAGGCTGTACAAATTGTTCCATGGTTTACATCACATGCTCACTTTCTTCAGTCCATATCAGCATAAGGATCAATTAAAGATTCAATAACTAATAATGCATCTAAGGAATTTCAAGAAATATGTATAAACTAGCTTGAAGTCTAGAGCGGTCATTATATAGTCAGTAAGGATCTGTAATGAGGGCAAAGCAGAGTCACAATCAGAAACGACAACATAAGATTAAGGAAAAGAAATGCAATTGATCATGGATACAAAAGAAAAGCAAAATATGAGAAGATGTTTAACTGGTTTTGGGGCCAGCAGGATGATTCCAAAGGGCATGGAGCTTGAAGCCATTTAAACTAGCTCACACTTTTATGTCCTTTTTGAACGACCTGTTTGCACTAGACCCTAGTGTACCCCTACAAGCATAAAAAGGAAGGCATTTAAGTACATGGCATAAACAGATTTAGGAAGAATATGGTGGCACAACAACTTGAACATTTTAAATCAGGAAAAGATAATCAAGAGTCCATAACACAGCCCATGAAAAAATAGCATATTCAACCACAAACTCAGGAAACAATGAACTCAAATTTATAATGATGTTTTGATCACTGGTAACCATATTGGTTTAGATTCATTTTGATATAGGTTTGCAAATAAATTCGATTGAGAAAATGAAATAAGGGCTGCCAGTATGTAATTGGAGATTTCCATTTATAACATAAATTGTATAAATGGGACTGGTAGATGAATTTTTATTATTTATGGCTACACCAACATCAGCAAAAATGGCATACAAGATCAGAACTCTATGAAGAAAACAATAAAAGGTTGATTCCAAGAGACCAAGACTACGGATCAAATATATCCTGCAGGTTGTTCACCAACTAGCAATCTGAACCTCAGCATTATTATTGTTTCTTACTTTTTTTTTTCCTCTATAATGGCAACCTTCTTGCTTGCCATTCTAATTGAAGTACCATAAACACAGACAAATATATTTCTGAAGAGGCAGAATATGGTAGCTAGTACTGCTAACACAACACATTTGATAAACGATTAGGACGACTGGATAAGGAGATGAAACTCGTGCACAACAGAGTGTGGATATACCAGGAACCCATATAATGTTTGCAGTACAGAAGCCCTATATCAGAATAAAATAAACCAAAATTCTTTTTTCATGAGAAAACAGTATACTCATCAATCGCCATGAACATCAAATACAACCAACTCTAATATACATGACTGGAACCCCTCGAATGGATGGTAGCTATGTGATTGGGAATCATTCTTATATAGGAGTATGTTATGTAAATACAAATTAATTGCTGAAACAGAAAACACGATATACATTGTCATCACGTAGTTGGAGTATTTCAGCTAGAATAGACAGCTAAATGAGTTCTCACTTCTCACTGCCAATCAAAATTCTGCAGGAAGGGGGAAAATGACAAGATCCGTTCCATATACTCAAAAAGGTGCATCAAACATATTCGAGCCTTGGTACTATTGTTGTTTCTTTCTTAACATGAGTGGGGGTTTTACCATTTCAGTCGAAATAGCCCAAAAACAATTCAGACGCAATCCAAACGTTCCAAGCACCACACAGACTGCAAAATGGGAACGAGCACGGATGGGGAGATTAGAACGCGCGGGCGACAAAAGAGATACCAGCGACGGGCTGAGAGGAGGCCGGTGACGCCAGGCGACGGGCTAAGTGGGAGGAACAACTTCAGCGGAGGGCTTGAGGAGGGGGAGGAGTCGATCGCGAACCGTGACAGACACACGACGAGGACAGGAGACGGATGGCTGCCGGCGAATCCGGGAGCGGCGGCGGCAGGATACGCCGGAGACGACCAGGGGCCGGGGAGGTGGAAGGGCAGGTACACTGTGGGGATCTACACGAGAGGAGAATATACCATAGACTCGCGACAACACTTTCAGCGCATCGGTCGTATTTTGGCCTGTTTGGCACGGCTCGGCATCCAAAATAGGAGTAAGAGTATATGCTCATCTCGTAACATTATTTAAAAATATTATGCTAATATTTTAACTATTGTTGATCAGTGTTTTTTTTTTTTTTTTTTTTGAAAAGGAGGTTTCCCCAGCTTTATTAAGAAAATAAAGCATGATTCTGTTGATCAGTGTATGTAGAGCCATAAGATCATTCAATTTGCATAAACTCTTAACATTTGTTTGAATTCATGGAGGGTCACATAGGTAGAATACATGAGCACAGTAAGAAAGGAAAAGAAAATTATTTTTCAAAAAAAAAAAAAAAAAGAGAGGGAAACAAAAGTTAGGGCCTGATTTGGGGCAATTGTTGGAGTTAAGGGGTGTTTGAGACTTCTCCACAAGCTCCACCGTGGAAAGTAGCTCCATAAAAACTTGTGGTTTTATGGAGCAACTCTTTTAGATGCTCTCCCAACTACACCCTTTTTTTCTCTCTCAAACCAAGTGTGTGGGCGTTTGGCTGAAAAATATGGAACCGAGAAATGAAAACGTGCATTCGAGTAGTACCAAACACCCCTTACTGAGTCTCATCTCCCAAACACCCCTTACTGAGTCTCATCTCTTAACAAACATCATCGAATGATTGTGCTTGTAACATGTGGAACAGCTATATCCATTAATTAAAGGTTAAGTCAAGTCAAATAAGAAAGTTGACAACAGAGCAAAAGAAATCAAAGCACACTTCTCTTGACCAAGATAACACCTAAGTAGCGCATAAAATTCTTGAACACCAGACATCCAGTGCAAAGAGATGGCTTTCCCCAAAAGAAACATCCTTCCTTTGCTTTTCCCATATTTCTTCTCCATCTTTGTGCAATTACATTTGGTGCAACTGATACTATCTCCAGGACCCAACCTCTTTCAAGCGATAGAACTCTTGTGTCAAAAGAAGGGAATTTTGAGCTTGGATTCTTCTCTCCAGGTAATAATGGAAACTTTTATGTTGGTATCTGGTTCAGAACAATTTCAAAGAGGACTATTATTTGGGTGGCCAATCGGGATATACCTGTCTCAAATGCGTCATTTCCAGAACTTACAATAACTATGGACGGAAACTTAGTCCTCAGCTCCCTAGGAGCACCCATATGGTCATCGAATAGCACAAGGAAGTCCAGTAGATCTAGCATTGCAGTTCTCCTTGATAGTGGAAATCTTATCCTGAGAGATCAATACAATTTTTCTGATATTTTCTGGCAAACCTTTGATCATCCAACAGACACGGTAATGAGCGGGCAGTGGTTTGGCATAGACAAGATCACAGGTGAATACCAGAACCGTGTTTCTTGGAAGAACCAAGAAGATCCTGCACCAGGTCCTTTCTCCTATCACGTAGATCTAGTTACAGTGAGCCAATATGTCTCAATATGGAATCAATCAGAAGTTTACTGGCAATCTGGGAACTGGACAGGCAAAGCATTCACGTCCATCCCTGGAATGCCACTAAAGAGTGACTACATATATGATTTTGTTAACAACAGTCGCGAGCTGAAGTTTCGGTGGGTCACGAAGGATGTGTCAGTAATCACAAGAATAATTCTGAGCATTAATGGTCAACTCCAACGTCTCACATGGTCCAATGATTCAGAGGAATGGATAATAGAATGGTGCTTTCCTGCAGTTCTATGTGACGTATATTCTGTATGCGGGCCTTTTGGAGTCTGCAGGACAGGTTCTGATGAGCAATGCTTCTGCTTGCCAGGTTTTAGACCAGCTTCCGCAAAAAGTTGGGACCTTCAAGCATGGAGTCAAGGATGTGTTAGGCAAACAGATATCCAATGTGCTGAGTCAAATAAATCAACTGACATAAAAGAGACTGATGCATTTCTCAAGATCACCAACATCAAGTTTTCACAAAACCCAGTAAAACTGAAAGTCCAAAGCATGGAGGAGTGCAGATCTATATGCCTGAGTAATTGCTCTTGTACTGCATATGCACACAAACAGGATTGCAATATCTGGAATAGTGAACTCTTGGATCTTAAACAATTACCTAATGGTAATACTGATGGTTTAGATATGTATATACGTCTTGCAGCATCTGATCCTCTAGTTCAAGATAGTGAAAAGAAGGCACACCATGTGAGGTTTATTGTGTTACTTGCAGTGCCGAGTATTTTTATGACACTATGTGCTCTTAGCATAACCATTAAGATGTTTCAAAGGATTTCATCTAAAAAGGCTTTCTCAGATAATTCCTCTCTCGTCATCTATGATTATTCGTTTTTGCAGCACTGCACAAAAGAATTTTTCAGATAAAGTGGGGCAAGGTAGCTTTGGTTCAGTGTTCAAAGGTCAGCTCCCAGACTCCAAACTAATAGCTGTCAAGAAACTTCAAGGCATGAACCAAGGAGAGAAGCAATTTCACACTGAGGTGAGGGCTTTTAGGGAAAATTCACCATAATAATCTAGTCCACCTCAGTGGGTTCTGCTTGAGAGGAGCGAAAAAGGATGTTGGTGTATGACTTTATGGTGAATGGATCTCTAGATGCACATCTCTCCAAGGATGAGAAGATATTGGATTGGAACACCAGATTCCTAATTATTCTAGGTGTTGCAAAGGGATTACATTATCTCCATGATGAATGCCAGGAGTGCATCATACATTGTGACATAAAGCCTGAAAATGTGCTTCTTGATGTAAACTTCAGTCCAAAACTGGCTGACTTTGGTTTGGCGAAGCTTATGGATAGGCATTTTAGCAGGGCCCTGACAACAATGAGAGGAACAGCAGGGTATCTTGCACCAGAATGGATTGGAGGTCTTCCCATAACACCAAAAGCAGATGTATCAGCTATGGAATGATGCTATTTGAGATAATTTCAGGCAGAAGGAATTCAGAATTGATGGAGAGTGGAACCATAAGGTACTTTCCAGTGTGGGCGACAATAAGGATAAGTGAAGGTGGCATTTCTGAAATTTTGGATCACAGACTAAATGACGTGAATTTTCAAGAGCTAGAGAGAGCATGCAAGGTTGCGTGCTGGTGCATTCAGGACAATGAGGCTCACAGGCCAACCATGCAACAAATAGTTCAAATCTTGCAGGGCATTCAAGATGTCAGCGTGGCCCCAGTACCGGTATTTTTAAAACAACTAGTGAATGAAGAATACAATAGCTCATAACCCTGCAAATTAGCTATAGCATTCATACAGAACTGCATTGTAATTTTTGAAAGCACAAGCTGGGTCAGTATAGAGCAAGGCTCAGCAATAATTATGCTCATCTATCGCAGTGTAATTCACTACAATGTATTAGTTGAATTTTACAGTTTTCCCTGATATAAAAATTACAGATTATAATACTAGAATAGTTAAGGCACTGAGATTTGATTACTTCAGCACAAATAAGGGCCATGAGAATAGCAGTAAGATATCCAACAATATTTCAGACGAACAAGACACATCACTTGGATACTCATCCTACTTCCAATGTGGCAAGGCATAGAATCCAAAGAAGGTAGATTAAGTGTGTAGCCCTCGCGTATCTGTGCACTGTGCAGGTAGGGTTGTTGCAACGAAACTACCCCTGGGTTGGATTGTACAGCATCATTTGTATGGTAGGCAGTGCAACAAACAATTCGCCACATGTTGGATGCCAAATTTAGCAGCAATCTGGAAGGGTTGGAAGCAGTGGGCGAACCTGGGAATGGACGGTCCGACTTAGCCGGGGTGACTAATAAAAATTAAAGAATGCTGGCGCGAGTGTCGGCGGCTGCAATCACTGCTCCAAGAGTCCAAGATCCAGGCGATGGGGAGCCGGCACCGGAGAGAACGGCGCGTCGGACGCAGCGAGAGCGCCAGTGCCCCGTGGGAGGCGTGATTCCGCAGGCCGGCGGACGGCATGGGATTCGCAGGCCGGCCGGCAGGGAGGCGACTCGGAGGTCGGAGCTGGCTCCGGCGAGATGGCCCCCTCCGCGGGCCGTTGAGTATCCTTGCCGGTATTCCCTCGCCCCAAAATAAATACAGATTTGATGTCTTTTATTAAAATGTAATTAAAATTATAGAGCAGTATCAACATTTGTATCTAAAAAATATTAAAAATATATACATTTTTTATGTTCAATCTAACGATACTTATCCTACATCATAAATATTAGTATATTTTTTATATAAATTTGGTCAATTTTCTTTAAAAATTGTTTTTTAGAAAACGAGACATGGAATTATTTTGGAACGAAAAGTATAATAAGAATAAATATTTTACTAGAAAAAATAGTATCCAACATGTTCTTTAACTTGGGCTTTAAATACATCATACTCTTTTTTTTTTCGAAAGCGTGTGTTGACACGTATTGCATTAAGAAAAGTAAAAATTTACAAAAGAATCCACAAGTAATCTAAGTAATCCACATATTCTTGATGAATCCCTAGACACAAACAAACAAGCAATAAACGAGACAACCGAAAACCAAAAACTAAGTTTGCAACAAAAGATACAAGCGCACAATGGTCGCCAATCGAGGGGTCCACCATGGTGGCAAAGCATCCACCAAAACCACCGGTGGCGGTGGCTAGGTAGCCACCGCTAAGACGCGTCATACTCGAGCCTCCAGCGACTAGGTAGTCGCGAGGTCAAACCGCTAGTGACCAGATAGTCAATGCGAAGGGGACGTCGTAGACAAAGCCTCGAAGGAAGTCGCGAGGTCAAACCGCTGTTAACCAGGTAGCCACTACGAAGGGAGCGTCGTAGAAGGGCCTCAAGCGACCAGGTAGTCGCGAGGTCAAACCGCAGTGACTAGGAAGCCACTGTGAAGGAAGACAAATGACACCAACACCGCCGACGAACCAAAATGAAGAGGATACGAAGAATAGCAGCACAACAATAGCAAAGAAGACCAAAAGACCGAACTGGCCTCCACCACTCAGGGCACCACCTTCCAAGCAATGCCTCCAAGGAGGGGCGCGAAGCAACACACCGCCGTCGTATGACCAAAACGTCAAAGGCAATACGCCCTAGAAGAAGCCCACCACGCCGGAGGAGAGGGCCTTTCGATGGACGCTTCCAAGTGAACGACGCCAAAGGCGTCATAGTCATCGACCCAACAAGTGGGTAAAGCTTTTCGCCATGGCGCCATATCCCCAAAAGCGTAGCCGTAATGGGAGACCGGCCCGAGCCGCCTACATCCGCCGACAAGCCATGAGATGAGGTCGATGCCGAGGCGGAGCCTCTATCGGGTTCCAATCGTCCTTCTACTTACTGGCATGCGGGGCGATTTTGAGAAGCACTACAAAAAGAATCTTATCCCCGGGCGTAGGGATATCGGGTATGCCGCCACTTGCCTCCATTGCCGTAAGCGCTACTCGCTTACTCGCTAACGGCACGGCCACCTCTTTACGACATATTGCTAGATGTGCTAAGAAATTAGAGAAAACCCGTGACATGACTCAGTCTCATATTGCTTTTAATTCTGATGGTACTTGTTCGTCGTTGGGAGTATAGTTCGAAGTAGCTCGTGTTAAACCGGGTTAGAATGCTTGCTAGATTGGACCTACCCCTTTTGATTGGTGAAACCGAGGCTTTTAAAGATTACATCAAAAGAGCTCATAACCCTAGTTTTTCACTGTCTCTAAGCAAACCACCAGTAGAGACATGTTTAAATATTACAATGAGAAACGTGTTGCATTGATGGACTGTTTAAAGGATAAATCTGTTTCTTCCATTGCTATTACCCTCGATATTTGGTCGGAAAGGCCAAAGAAGATTACCTATCTGTTGTGGCTCATTTCATTAATGCTTTGATTGGCAATTAGAGAAAAGGGTACTTGGTTTACGGTTGATTGATGTGTCCCATAATGCTGAGAACATTCTTTGGCGTATTGAATACATTTTGAATGACTTTTTGGTGTACTTAACAAGGTTTTTTCATTTACATTTTACAATGCTTACGCAAACAAAAATGCCATGGATAAACTCAAACCTATACTCAAAGAGTATTTGGGTTTCGAGCTGTTTTTGCATCAACGTTGTTTTCTTCATATTATGAATCTGATTGTGAAAGAAGCATTGGTCTGCTGTTAATCCTCTCCTAGAGGATATAAGAACAAACAATCTCTTTTTTTGAACTCTTTCGATCAAAAGAATTGCTGCCTATAAGAGTTATTGCATTGCTAGTGGTGTTACACCTAGAAAGTTTGGATTAGACATGGATATTAGGTGGAACTCTACCTATCGATGATTAAACACTTGCTGCCTCACAAGAGTAGTTTCAATACATTTATTGAGGCCAATTATCCTAGAGCTCCAGTGTGCTGGTTTCCCTTTTTGGTGAGAATCATTGGGCTATGGCGAGTAAAAGATCTTGTTGTTTCTTGAGCTGTTCTATAACTCCTTTGTTGTTTTGTGCGGTGTTTACTATCCTACTTCTCCATTAGCAATGCATCATCTTGTTAAGATTGATATACACCTGCATAGGTACCGGCATGATGATGAGCACCTCAGACCTGTTATCCAAGCCTATGATTGACAAATACAATAAATACTTTGGAAGAACATACGACCTTTATTCTATTGCATTCATATTGGATCCTAGAGCTAAAATGAAGGGATTCCAAGCTGTGCTTAGAAAGTTGCATACTCTTTTTCACACTGACTACACTAATAAGCTTACGGACACGAGCTCTTACATTTTAAAATGTATAACATGTATGAAGCAATGTATGGCTCCACAAGGTTAAAAAGGGTTGTTCCTACATCCCTGGGCCGGTAAGAAGAGGGCGGCTTGGGCTGAAATCTATGATGATGATGATATGACTGTTGGAGATGCCACGCCCTTCCCTCCCTTCCAGTCTTGATCATTCCAGGGGTATTTATGCCACTTCTCTACCGCAGGCAGCAAGTTCGGTTCATGCGGTGAACTTGCATCTTACTTGGACTGTGATCTTTGTGAGCGGTTGGATGATGATAAGTTTGACATCATGAGTTGGTGGCATGAGCACAAACTTACTTATCCTGTTCTTTCAATACTTGCTAAAGACATTTTCACAGTCCCTGTTTCTACAATTTCATTAGAGTCCACTTTTTAGCTTAACTGGCGGGATCATCGAGGAGCGGCGCCGAAGGCTCAACCCACGAAAGTGTGGAAGCTCTTTCCGCATCAAGGACTGGGAGAATGCCGAGGCGGATTGCAGCACTTGGTGGTCGATGTGGAGTTGGCAGATGCATTTGAGGGACTTAATCTTGATGTGGATTAGATCCCATCTCTATTTTTGTAATGGCTCTGTAATAACTAAGACTTGGACACGGTACTGTGGTGATGATGGATGTAATGAACATTTTAATGGGGAGATGGCTGTATTCTTTTCCTATTTAGGGTTTCTCGTGAGTTTTACCTAAATAGGTTTTTAATGAGGCGACCATTGCATGACTCCCCATAATATATTTGGTTTGATCATATTTGTCTTTTTTTGCTTATGTTGAACTTAGAATTTACGGTAAGAACATGCTTTTTCTGTTAAAACCTGTTAAGTTTGACATCATGAGTTTTATTTGTTTACGTTGAACTCAAAATTCTGATTTGAATGATACATAAGTTGTGTTCGGGTGTAGTGCGGGGCTGGCACGGGCACGCCGCTACCGTGCACGGAGGCGCGCGACGGCACGCTCCAGGTGCCATAGGGCGTGCAGTCTGCCGCTTCTACCGACGGTGGCACGCCCCGGCACGGCACGGCTCCCTGTATCGTGCCCTACCGGCCCGGGCCGAAGGCGGGCCGTGCTAGAGCGGGCTAGGGCCGGTAAGACGCTGCACGCCCGCTTGGAAATCTTTATGCCCAAGCTAGTAGTTCGTGAGCGGTAGAGGTGCACGTGATGACTAGCGGATGTCTAAGAAAAGACGAGAGGGCTTAAACACGAGTTTTACCTGTGTTCGGACGCCTTGAGGGCAGTAAAACCTACGCCCCGTTTATAGTTTGTATTACTTGGTGGAATATGAGATGGATTGAGAGGGTCCCCGCCCACCTTATATATATCCGCGAGGGGGGGGGGGGAGGGTTAGGTCGGCCTCGACCGACAAGATCTACCTTGTTCGATTACCATGAAGGAGATTACATCGGATACGATTAGGAGTTCTACAAGGAAACATTTATCTTGATGCCCACACCTTCACCATGGTCCTCGTGATGCCCACCGATCGAGAGCGTTTGATGGGCTCGGTCTTGTGGCGGGCCGGCCTGGACGACTCGGTCCATGAGGGATAGGGGTTTACCCCCTTTGGGGGGGAGAGGGGAAGTAGCGAACACGGCGGTTGCCGGTTATGCAGGCCGCACGCTGAGGTGGCGGGGCGAGCGGGGGCGAGAGTGCTAGGCGGAGCCCTCCTCTCCCCACCCCCTAAATACACCATACTCTATTTATATATTATAGAAAACAACGCTCTCTAGACTATGCAAAAAGAAACAGAAAATGAGCCATGGAAGGATGAAAAGATATAGTGTTTTTTTATTTAAATGGCGCTTCTCCTCTTCTTTTTTTCTCAAGGAAATCGCTTTTCTTTTTTCCCTCTAGAATGAATAGCAGCTGTTTTTCTTCCTGTTCAAAAAAATGAAGAGCTCGGGCTCTTCTGAATGCTATAGCCTGGACCATTGAGCCAACGACGAACCAAAAGTTCAGTGATACTCGAATCGAGCTAAGTCAACAGAAACCCTTTCGAACCTCAGTAACTAGCGTAGTATCTCGTTCCATCCTGGGCAGACGACAGAACCAGGCCGGTCCTTAAACCTTTTTTTAAAAAAAAGGCCGGTCCTTAAACAATTGAGGTTCCCTTTCCTTGTGGAATGCACATAGACTTGGCCATGTTTGGTTTTTTAGGGGCTAGACTTTTTTTTAGATGGGACTAAAATTTTTTTTAGTCCTTACATTTTGGTTTAGGGACTAGAACAGGGGACTAAAAAGATTCACGGCGTTTTATGGGAACAACAAAGAAGACCGACGGGCCCGACAGCGGCTGCAACGTCCGGCCCTGGCGCCGACCAACGGCCCATGCGCGCAGCCACTCCCCACCGGACTTCGGTCCGATGCGCGCACGACGCCGCCATGCTGCGCCATCGCCCGGGCGGCGGCGTGGGCGGCGCTGCGGCCGCCTCAACCGTGGACTCGGCGTGGTACGCTTTCGCCGCCGCCGGCCTCCGTCGCCGCCCGGCCTCGCCGGCGTCCACCGCGCCGGGTGGTAGGCCGGGGAGAGCTTCCCGTATTACCCACGACAAAGGTGCGGCCCGGAGGAGAGCGAGCCGGAGTGGGAGGGGGGGGCCGCTGGTGGATCCGCCGATCCGGCCGGCCGCCGGAGGGGCCGGAGGGGAGAGGACGCCGCCCAGATCCGCCGCCGCATCTCCTCCGACCCGCTCCCCCCACGCCGCCAGTACCGCCGGGCTGGGAGAGGGAGGGGCTACTGCCGAGGGAGGAGGGGGGCGCGGACGGGAGGGAGGGGAGGATCAAGGGAGAGGCCGGGTGCGGTGCAGGCAAAGCCGGGCCGCCGCCGAGTGCGGGCTTAAGGAGAGTGTGGAAAGAAAAAGTCCCAAAAAGACACTCCCACAGGTGGTCTTTTCATTTTAGTCCCAAATATCAGTTTTAGTCCCAAAAAGTCCCTCCCTGTTTGGTTCTTAGGATTTTAAAGGGACTTTTTTTTACCAAGCACTAAAAAGTCCCTAAACCAAACAGGGGTCACCACTTCAAGTCTTCAGTCTTCATAGCTAGAACGAAACATGAATGCCTGATTGCAAAGGGTCACGGCAGACCTGTCCACTTCCAGCTGTCCAACTCCACATCCCCTGTGGATCTCAGGGATTAAGTACAGTACATCATCTACCTCCAGTTAATGCTAGTATCCAATGCCGGGTCTCCCCAAAACTAATGGTTCTTGGCTCTAGAATTGAATGCACGAAAGGACCCTTCCCACAGTCCCACCTTCCAGAGAACATGCTTTTGACAGGCGAATTAAGGAGGATTGGGACCAGACTGTCAATAATCGCCAACCTCGTTGGGTCCGCGGAAAAATCTCATCTCTGTGACTCTGTACGTGTATTCCTACACAAACTATCTCCTCGGCTGAAGGGCAAAAGAGACGAGACCACGTCCATAAACTAGAACGTAACACATTCGTCAGCGTCTGAGTCTCACAAACAGCATCTCTTAATCGATGACGATAAACGACACCACTATCATGTGACAAATGACATCATTAGCACTGCACAGAGACAGGCGCCCAAAGCCGTGGCACTGGTTAACACCGTGTTCTTTGGGTTTGTCCGACCGTGCCATTCTAGAAGACCTCATCAGAGAAAGCAGGAAGACCGTTACACCAAGATTGTTCGACAGTAAAAGGAGGTGACCAGATCAAAGATTGAATAATCGGCCGTGAACACCTGACCTTAGCAAAGTATTAGCAGGAGACGATGATGAAGTCTTGAATGATTGGCCGCGAACGACCGTCCAGTTGAACTAACCAAGTCAACCCTGCGCTCTGGCTCTTTAGCCGCCGCAACAGATCAGCAACAAGTTCTCTTCTCTGGCTTCACACCACTCGCTCGTCTTTCCTAATAAAACAATTTCAACCAACTGTCAGCATCACATAGCAGATAGATATGAATCAAGAAAAATACTATCATAAACAAAAATAATGTGTGCCTTGTTCCACTGCACAACAAACTAGTTGAATAGGCTGCAAAAATCAATTCAAATGGCCGGCGAGTTTTCAGCAAATATAAAAATCGAACAAGACCTTTCTTACCTAGAATTCATCTTGTTGTGCAATCATTTTCAGCGCAAAATTGGAATTATGTTAATCTATCTACATTTCCCACGCCAGAAGGGCATTGGGTGTGTACCCGTCAAAAAGCATAGCACTAGCACCAGGTCAAATACGGCACCTTTTGTCATTAGTCCATGAAGTGGAAGCCTTGCTGTCCATCAAAACCTCTGTATCCAACTACCACCGCAACCAATTACTCCAGAAGTCTAAATTCCTCTCCTCCCAGTCCCAGCCCTGGCTGCTCCACCGAGCTCGCATCCATGGCTACCGTCTTCTTCCTTCTACCGCTCCTACTCGGCCAGATCCTTCTCTGTGCAGCCGTCGACACCATCAACTCCCTCCACACCCTTGTCCGGCGCGCAGAAGATTGTGTCCAAGGGCAACAAGTTCACCTTGGGCTTCTACACCCCACCCCAAGGTACCACCACCACCTCCAATCCCAGCAACTACTACATCGCCATATGGTACAGCAACATACCACTGCAGACGACGGTGTGGATGGCCAACCCCGGTGTGCCGGTGGCTGACCCAACCACTGCCGCCTTGACGATCGGCAGCGATGGCAATCTCGTCCTCCAATCCAAGAATCAGCAGCTGTGGTCGACGAACATAAATACTAGCTCCAGTTCCACCATCGCTGTCCTCCAGGACAGCGGTAGCCTCGACCTCATAGATGCCACCAATTCATCCATGGTTTACTGGCGAAGCATAGATCATCCCACAAACACCTGGCTTCCTGGGGGCAAGCTTGGACTGAACAAGACTACTGGTGTGAGCCAGCGGCTTGTTCCATGGAGTAACACTGCCAACCCCTCTCCTGGGCCGTTCTCACTGGAGTTGGATCCAAGAGGCACGACTCAATACTTCATTCAGTGGAATGATTCCATAACATACTGGACCAGTGGTCCTTGGAATGGAAACATCTTTAGCCTTGTGCCAGAGATGACCTCTGGTTACAACTATGACTTCCAGTTCATCAACAATGCCACCGAGAGCTACTTCATCTACTCAATGAAGGACAACAACATCATCTCGAGGTTCATCATAGATGTGGATGGGCAGATCAAGCAGCTGACATGGGTGCCTGCCTCCCAATCATGGATCTTGTTCTGGTCCCAACCAAGGTCACAGTGTGAGGTGTATGCTCTTTGTGGGGCCTATGGTAGCTGCAACCTCAATGCACTACCATTTTGCAACTGCATCAGGGGGTTCAGCCAGAAGGTTCAGAGTGATTGGGACCTCCAGGATTATAGTGGCGGGTGCCAAAGGAGAGTACCACTGCAGTGCCAGACCAATTCGAGCTCTGCACAGGCTCAGCCTGATAAGTTCTATACTATGGCAAACGTGAGGCTACCTGACAATGCTCAGACTGCTGTGGCTGCGAACTCTCAAGACTGTCAAGTGGCTTGCCTGAACAATTGCTCTTGTAATGCATATACTTATAATAGCAGTGGCTGCTTTGTTTGGCATGGGGATCTGATGAACCTTCAGGATCAATACAGTGGAAACGGAGAAGGGACACTCTTCCTCAGGCTTGCAGCTTCTGAGCTGCCAGATTCCAAAAAGAGCAAGACTGTGATCATTGGTGCAGTTGTTGGTGGAGTTGCTGCAGTTTTAATAGTCCTTTCTATTGTGTCATACTTCCTATTTCAGAAATACCGCCGAGAAAGGACTCTCAGGATATCCAAGACTGCTGGGGGCACACTGATCGCCTTTAGGTATAGTGATCTGCAGCATGTCACTAACAACTTCTCGGAGAGGCTGGGTGGAGGTGCCTTTGGCTCAGTGTTCAAAGGGAAGCTCCCAGATTCAACAGCCATTGCTGTGAAGAGGCTTGATGGAGTTCAGCAAGGGGAGAAGCAATTTCGTGCTGAGGTAAGCACCATTGGCACAATACAGCATGTTAATTTGGTCCGCCTCCTTGGATTTTGCTCAGAAGGATCACGGAGGCTGCTTGTGTATGAGTTCATGCCAAAGGGTTCCCTGGACCTGCAGCTATTCTCTGGTGAGAAAGCAGCACTGAACTGGGCTACCAGGTACCAAATAGCACTTGGAACAGCAAGGGGCTTAAATTACCTGCATGAAAAATGTAGGGATTGCATTATACACTGTGATGTCAAGCCAGAAAACATACTCTTGGATGAGTCCTTTGTGCCTAAAGTGGCTGATTTTGGTCTAGCAAAGCTCTTGGGCAGAGACTTCAGCCGTGTATTGACAACAATGAGAGGAACAAGGGGTTACCTCGCACCTGAATGGATTAGTGGTGTGGCAATAACACCAAAGGCAGATGTCTTTAGCTACGGCATGATGCTCTTCGAACTCATATCAGGTAGGAGAAATGCTGATCATGGAGAACAGCATGGATCCACCTTTTTTCCCAACCTTGGCTGCAAGCAAGCTTCATGAAGGAGATGTGCGGACCTTGTTGGACGCCAAGCTGAATGGAGATGCAAATGTTGATGAACTCACAAGAGCTTGTAAGGTTGCCTGTTGGTGCATCCAAGATGACGAAGCTGCTAGACCTACAACTGGTCAGATTGTTCAAATCCTCGAGGGATTCCTTGATGTTAACATGCCTCCTGTTCCAAGGTCATTGAAGGTTCTTGGCGAAAGCCCAGATGTTATAAACTTCTTTTCAGATATATCTTCAACTCAGACTTCCCAGACACAGAACAGCACGACAACTTCCCAGACGCGCAGTGCTACTTCAGGCAGTTCACATCTCCAAAGTCCATAAATCAAATAACCTGGAATGTGTTAGGGCAATACTTGAAGAGTATGAGTAAAGCTGTACATGATTAGAACCTAATATGCTCAGCTTTTGTGTCGTGCTATGCTTCAGTACTGTAAATTTAGTGCAGAATTTCATAACCAATAAAAGAAAGGTACTACTGTTGCATTTACATTACACATGCAAGCTTTCCCATTTTCTCTTAATAAATGTAAAATATCAAGTTGCATTCACTTTTCACCGTCTACTGGAATCCGAATATAGAGGTGCTTTTGTTATGTTTAGAAGCCACACTTATGTTTTTGACTAATTGCTCCAAAAATAAGTTTGGGTGTGCATATCCTTCATTAGTGAGTGAGGCTGAGATTGCTTTTCAAAAATAAAAATACAATACAAAAAAACACAGCAAGCAAGCCCCCAAACTTTATGTGGATATCAATTTGTGTTAATGTTTCCTTGCACATAAGAAAACTTAAGCATCTCAATCAATCAACTTCAATGAGATAGCCAACTAAGTGAGGGCAAAAAAAAATACTAAATCTGTAACTTGGATATGTATCCGTTAGCTGAAAGAATTTCTATTTCCAACAGGGTCGAAGTCATAGCCCATCATTATTTTAAGGGTGGTGTCCATAAATGACAAAATGACTTGCACTCCTCACAATGGTTCCAGTGTTACTATGCTAATAATGCTTTTAAAAGTATTGCTTATCGAGTAGTTTCAAGATGTATGCGAGTCATGGGATCATTCAGAGATACTAAGATTTGGTCGAGTTATTCTGGACTTCGGATCAGGAGCTAGTAGGTTACAGGCATGGAACAATGAGAGAAACACCCAAAACCCTTTTCTGAATACAGCAGTGGACTGGACACGACAAACCGCTGCTTCCAAGATCTCTTAGACATTGGTAAAGAACATGCTCAAAGAAAACTTCCTTGAGTTTGAGAGACAGTGGTTTCCCACTATCTCTAACTACCGATACCATGGGGAACAGAACTAAATATATTATGAGATATGGAAAACATGCAGTCTAAACCAGAGCACAGTACAAACTACAAAGCAGTTTCTACTCAACTAAATAAGTTTAAACTGGTTACTGATTAATTACCTTATCCTTGATTATGGTTATGCACACTTCAGATTTTAAGCATTTCCACTAACTAATTAGATGTAGCACCCAAAGATATGATACAGTAATTAGAAGTTTAATGCATTAATAATCCCATGTGACTCCATCCAACAAAAAATATAGCATAATGAGTGAAAGACCATCACTGAAATGACAGGAATCTAGTCCCATGTATCTATAACATTAACATAATTAGAAGTCTATGATTATTCTTTTTTTTTTTACAGCGTGGGCAACATAGCTTTGATTCAGTGTTCAAAGTATTGCTCCCAGACTCCAAACTAATAGCTGTCAAAAAACTTCAAGGCAAAAAAAAAAAGGAGAAAAATTTTCACACTGAGGTGAGGGCATTAGGGAAAATTTACCATAATAATCTAGTCCACCTCAGTGGATTCAGCTTGAGAGGAGACGGAATTCTGTTGGTGTATGACTTTTATGGTGAATGAATCTCTAAATGTTCATCTTTTCAACGATGAGAAGATATTGTATTGGAACACAAGATTCCTAATTATTCTAGGTGTTGCAAAGGGATTACATTATCTCCATGATGAATGCCAGGAGTGCATCATACATTGTGACATAAAGCCTGAAAATGTGCTTCTTGATGTAAACTTCAGTCCAAAACTGGCTGACTTTGGTTTGGCAAAGCTTATGGATAGGCATTTTAGCAGGGCCTTGACAACTATGAGAGGAACAGCAGGGTATCTTGCACCAGAATGGATTGGAGGTCTTCCCATAACACAAAAAGCAGATGTGTACAGCTATGGAATGATGCTATTTGAGATAATTTCAGGCAGAAGGAATTCAGAATTGATGGAGAATGGAACCATAAGGTACTTTCCAGTGTGGGCCGCAATAAGGATAAGTGAAGGTGTCATTTCTGAAATTTTGGATCACAGACTAAATGACGTGAATTTTCAAGAGCTAGAGAGAGCATGCAAGGTTGCGTGCTGGTGCATTCAGGACAATGAGGCTCACAGGCAAACCATGCAGCAAATAGTTCAAATCTTGCAGGGCATTCAAGATGTCAGCGTGGCCCCAGTACCGGTATTTTTAAAACAACTAGTGAATGAAGAATACAATAGCTCATAACCCTGCAAATTAGCTATAGCATTCATACAGAACTGCATTGTAATTTTTGAAAGCACAAGCTGGGTCAGTATAGAGCAAGGCTCAGCAATCATTATGCTCATCTATCGCAGTGTAATTCACTACAATGTATTAGTTGAATTTTACAGATTTTCTTGATATAAAAATTACAGATTATAATCCTAGAATAGTTAAGGAACTGCGATTTGATTACTTCAGCACAAATAAGGGCCATGAGAATAGCAGTAAGACATCCAACAATATTTCAGACGAACAAGACACATCACTTGGATACTCATCCTACTTTCAGTGTGGCAAGGCATAGAATCCAAAGAAGGTAGATTAAGTGTGTAGCCCTCGCGTATCTGTGCACTGTGCAGGTAGGTTGTTGCAACGAAACTACCCCTGGGTTAGATTATACAGCATCATTGTATGGTAGGCAGTGCAACAAGCAATTCGCCACATGTTGGATGCCAAATTTAGCAGCAATCTGGAAGGGTTGGAAGCAGTGGGCGAACCTGGGAATGGGCGGCCCGACTTGAGCCGGGGTGACTAATAAAAATTAAAGAATGCTGGCGCGAGTGCCGGCAGCTGCAATCACTGCTCCAAGAGTCCAAGATCCCGGCGATGGGGAGCCGGCACCAGAGAGAACGGCGCGTCGGACGCAGCGAGAGAGCGCCAGTGCCCCGTGGGAGGCGTGATTCCGCAGGCCGGCGGACGGCATGGGATTCGCGAGTCCGGCCGGCAGGAGGCGACTCGGAGGTCGGAGCTGGCTCCGGCGAGATGGCCCCTCCGCGGGCCGTTGAGTATCCTTGCCGGTATTCCCTCGTCCCAAAATAAATACAGATTTGATGTCTTTTATTAAAATGTAATTAAAATTATAGAGCAGTATCAACATTTGTATTTTAAAAATATTAAAATATATACATTTTATGTTCAATCTAACGATACTTATCCTACATCATAAATATTAGTATATTTTTATATAAATTTGGTCAATTTTCTTTAAATTGTTTTTAGAAAACGAGACATGGACTTATTTTGGAACGAAAAGTATAATAAGAATAAATATTTTACTAGAAAAATATTATCCAACATGTTCTTTAACTTGGGCTTTAAATACATTATACTTTTTTTTTGAGAGTGTGCATTGACACATACTGCATTAAGAAAAGTGAAAACCCTTTTTCTGAATACATCGGTGGACTGGACACGACAAACCGCTGCTTCCAAGATCTCTTAGACATTGGTAAAGAACATGCTCAAAGAAAACTTCCTTGAGTTTGACAGACGGTGGTTTCCCACTATCTCTAACTATCGATACCATGGGGAACAGGACTAAATATATTATGAGATATGGCAAAAATGCAGTCTAAACCAGAGCACGGTACAAACTACAAAGCAGTTTCTACTCAACTAAATAAGCGGAACTGGTTACTGATTAATTACCTTATCCTTGATTATGGTTATGCACACTTCAGATTTTAAGCTTTTCCACTAACTAGTTAGATGTAGCACCCAAAGATATGATACAGTAATTAGAAGTTTAATGCATTAATTATCCCATGTGACTCCATCCAATAAAGTCATATAGCATAATAAGTGAAAGACCATCACTGAAATGACAGGAATCTAGTCCCATGTATCTATAACATTAACATAATTACAAGTCTATGATTATTCTTTTTTACAGCACGGGCAGCATAGCTTTGATTCAGTGTTCAAAGTATTGCTCCCAGACTCCAATAGCTGTCAAAAAGCTTCAAGGCACGAAAAAAGGAGAAAATTTTAACAATGAGGCGAGGGCATTAGGGAAAATTTACCCTAATAATCTAGTCCACCTCAGTGGGTTCAGCTTGAGAGGAGACGGAATTCTGTTGGTGTATGACTTTATGGTGAATGAATCTCTAAATGTTCATCTTTTTAACGATGAGAAGATATTGTATTGGAACACAAGATTCCTAATTATTCTAGGTGTTGCAAAGGGATTACATTATCTCCATGATCAATTCCGGGAGTGCATCATACATTGTGATAATAAGCCTGAAAATGTACTTGTTGATGTAAACTTCAGTCCAAAATTGGCTGACTTTGGTTTGGCGAAGCTTATGGATAGACACTTTAGCAGGGCCTTGAGAGAGAGAGAGAGAGAGAGAGAGAGAGAGAGAGAGAGAGAGAGAGAGAGAGAATGGAACCATAAGGTACTTCCAGTGTGAGCCACAATAAGGATAAGTGAAGGTGACATTTCTGAAACTTTGGATCGCAGACTAAATAACATGAATTTTCAAGAGCTAGAGCGACCATGAATGGTTGCATGCTGGTGCATTCAGCATAGTGAGGCTCACAGGCTAACCATGCGGCAAATACTTCAATCTTACAGCCTTACAGGGCATTCAAGATGCCAGCGTAGCCTCAGACTGGTATTTTTAAATCAACTTCTGAAGGGAGAATTCATTAACTCGTAATCCTGAAAATTAGCTATAACATTCATAGTAAAACTCCATTGCAATGTTTCAAAGTTCAAACTGGGTGAGTACAGACAACAGAGCAAGGCTCAGCAATCATTATGCTCAATTGCTAATCTACCTCAGCGTAATTAACTACAAACTTCTATTATTTGACTTTTACACTTTGCCTTGACTTGATAGAAATTGTAATCCTATAACAGACAGTTAAGCAACTGCCATTTCATTGTTTCAGCACAGAAAAGTGCCATCAGAATAGCAGTGAAACCTGGAACAATATTTCAGACGAACAGGACACATCCGGTGGAGATCCATCCTAGTTCCAATGTGTGAAGCCATAGACTCGTGAAAGCGTGGATCAAGTGTGTAGCGCTGCGGTATCTGTCCAAACACCTCTTTGCAATGAAATTATCCCTGGTTTCTATGGCAACGCAGCAAACGATGCGCCACCCAGCAGTCTCGAAGGATTGGAAGCGCATATTGGAAATAGTGGGGGGCATGAGATGAGAGGCAAACCTGGGATTGGAGGGAGCTGACTCGAGCGGGGTGATTGATAAGACGGCGGCGGATGCTGGCGCGAGCGGCGGTGGGTGCAGTCACTGACTCACTGCTGCAAGTTCCAGGCGGGTGAGCAGGCACGAGAGAGACAACGCCAACGGCGCATTGGACGCACCGAGAGAGCGCCCGTGCCCCGTGGGAGGGGAGCTTCAACTCCGCAGACCGGCGGGCAACATGGGGTTCGAGCGTCTGGCCGGCGGGAGGCGAGTCGAAGGTGACTCCAGTCTCCGGCGACATGATCTCTCGCAGGGCCGCAGCCCGGGCCCAGGCTGCCAAGTAAGTTGGGTTGCATTGCACGGGAGTAGTAGCGACGGGTCCAAAAATTTCCCCAGAGAAGCTAATCACCATTACAGTTCTCAATCTCAATTAGTCCTCCACAAATCCAACTCATACTCACTCTCTCTAAACCCCAAATCCCCATTCTCTCCAAGCACCCCCAATTGCCTCTCCCTCTCGCCAAAACCCTAACCCCCATTCCCCATTCAGCCTCACCGGCGCTGTAGGCCCCCGGCTCACGATGGCATCGCGGGCGGCGGCGGGTGGGGAGCTGCCGTTCAGCGACGACATCCTCGCAGAGATCTTCATCCGCCTCCCCCACCCTCGAGGACTTGGGCCGCGCCTGCGCGTCCTGCCCCGCGTTCCGCCGCGTCATCACCAGCCACCCCTTCCTCCGCCGCTTGCACGCGCTCCACCCGCCGTCCTTGCTCGGCTTCCACTCCTTCTCCAGGCTGTTCCACCCCGCGGAGCCGCCGCACCCGTCCGCGCCCGCCGCCCGCGCGCCGTCGCCGAAGCCGCCGACTTCGGGTTCTCATTCCTCCCCACCACTGGTTTCTGGATGGTCCGGGACGCCCGCGACGGCCGCTTCGTCCTCGACTGCGACGACGGTACGAGTGATACATTCACCACCGTAGCGGTCTGCGACCCCTTGTTCCGCCGCTATGATCTTCTTCCGCCACTCCCGGAAGACTTGACCGCGACAGTCGAGGGGCAGCCGCTCCGAGTGAATGTTGAGCGTAGGTGCACTGTTTTCCTTGCCCCTTGCAGCGAGGAGGAGGCAGATAGAGCCCCAGGAGCGTTCAGGGTGATTTGGATGGCCCAGTGCCCAACTAAGTTAGTTGCATTCATGTTTTTTTCTCGGCTAGCAGGCAGTGGCGAGCCATTGCACCTAGCAGTTGGTCTGATCTGAACCCTGCCATGTCTCCTGTCCTTGAGCGCTCCCCCTTGTTGTGGCGCAGCTATGCATATGGCTGTTTCTACTGGTATTTGTCAGGATTCCCCTTCCGCAGCAAGCTGATTGTGCTAGACATGGGCAGAATGGAGTTCTATCCTGTCAATCATCCATCCAACTACAAGCTAGAGCAATTTTATGTTGTGGAGTTAGGGGAAAGTAGACTTGGGATGTTCATGATTGGTAATGGAAGTAATCTCCGCCGTGAAGACTGTATAGTCCGACTATTTAGTGCAAGCAACCAAGTTCATGTTGAGGGTGCCAACGAGTGGGTGCTAGAGAATACAGTTTCACTGTCTCGCTCGAATAGCTTCAGAATGCTAGGTGTTGCTGATGGGAAATTGCTATTGCAAGGAGCACGTGAATATAATTCTGAAGAGGTGCATGGTTGTATTTCACTGGACTTCAAGACTGGGCAGGTTCAAAGGGTTCGAGGAATTATTCACAGTGGCTGCGGTTCTATGGTAGCCCAGTATATTGGTTACCCACCATCACTATCATTACCAACTATATGAAGCGGTAAGCTTGCTCACATTTTATTTGCTTATGCACTGCTGTTTAGAGGCATTGGGGCCCTTAATGTGAAGGCATTTGAGATTTGTAATGTGTCTTGCTTTCCCCATTTATTAGATATCTTATTGTAGTTATGTCAACATTGTGTCCTTTATGATTGATTTTTTTATATATCCTTTCTTTTGCCTGATCGTTAGGTGGTCTGATAGGTATATTCTTGCTTTCCCCATTTATTAGATATCTTATTGTAGCTATGTCAACATTGTGTCCTTTATGATTGATTTTTTATATATCCTTTCTTTTGCTTTGGAACAATGATAATACTACTATGTTTTTAAGATGTCGTATTAGTTTTATTCCAAGTCAAATAATTATATCTTTGTCTATCGATTTTAAAAAATATAGGTTCATGAGATTAGATTTTACTTTTAGATTCACCATGAGAAATACTTCCATAATATAGGATTTTTTTAAAATAGATGGTCAAAAGATAGTAATGTTTGACTTAGAACAAAGCTAATGTGACATGTAAAAAGCAAACTGAGGGAGTATATTTAAGTTTTAGTTTTGGCGCATGTTTCCACCTACTGTAAGTGATTCACTCTCCAACCGCTGCATATGTAGGCACAATTCTTCTTTTTTCTTTTTTTTTTTTTTGTACGCATTTTGTGTAGTAGAACAGCAAGATTTTATATTTTCCATTGGGAGCAATGGTTTAAGTAGTGATGAGCTTCTATCTTGCCTTTATCGCATTCACAAGGCGGTCATGTTGTTTAAGTGCTGGTTTTATACCGAACTTGTAAAATTCTACCCAAAGACAGTCCCCCTTTTCTTCCCACCACTGAAGAGAAATCTAATTTTCATTAACATTTACAATGGCATTACAAAGAGTTTTAAAGAGGCAGATCCAGCCACCTATCACACGCAAAACGATGCCATCACAACTAAGCATCCATTGCTCAATTTGTGAAGCAAACGACAAACCAAATGACTATGATTAGAGCTGAAGCTCACCAAGGAGCTAAGCACTATCAGCAGGTTAATTGTATATTTTTTCTTCCCATTCCACTATTGGTTGTTTAATTAACAATGTGAGGTCTGTGGTTCTACATCTACTGCTTCACACTAACTAGTTATAGTTAGTTCTTGTTTAACGGGCGTTCTTGTCGTTAATTAGTTATCGATGTGGTGCTGGGAAGTACTAGTAATCTAGAGTGCACAATACTGGTTGGTTTGCAGCCTTGATCAATAGTGATGTGCCCTGCAATCTTAAGATGTCGTTAGATGCGAAAAAAGGCTATGGATGAGGATGTCGCACAAATATAGCTTTAAGCATTGGATATGTATTGTATTCCCTTCATAAACCATACTGAATACTCATCTAGCAGGTCAACGAAAAGTTAATGTCAACCTTATCTCATATATTCTTCAACTTCTGCAGGGTTAATTGGCATGTTTCGGCTCCTTTTGTGTCATGCTACTACTTATTTGCGCTGCCAGATGGATGCCAATGCCATACTGGGTTCAGTGCACAGGCAGAATGGATGCCGTGCTAGACACTGCATCGACTAGCAGCTAGTTATCCTTCAGTCTTGTACTGATAATATGCATCAAGCTATGGTTAGCTTTTAGATGATGTGTTGCCAGAGACCTGTGTTGAACTATGGCATGTAATCTGGATATAAACCAGTTATCCACACCTGAACTGATGTCTGGTTACCTTTAAGTACTTGCAGAAACTTGGTGCTTTCATGTAATTTGAACTCCACTTAGCCATGACGCTTGTGTCTATGGATGGGTCTTGTGATGTTATCATCCTTTTCCTACATCAAATATGAATGTACTTTGAACGTGGATGCAATGTGGAGTATGTCAGAGGTAAAGATTGCGGTTAAGTAATGCGAGAAGCTTGTAATGGTCTGCGGATGTGTGCACATGGGCTACCTGATTTTTTATGCGAGTTTTTTTTTTTTTTTTTCGAACAGACGATTTTATTTCAACAGCACACTGCTGAGAGTTGCCTTGCAGAGTTGAGGCTTACAGATTGCAAAGCCTGAGCAACTACTGTATAATGATAATGATTTTGAAAGCTACTCGGGCTTTTTTGTTGCAGCAAAACTAGGATTCTTAATCTTGTTTTCAGTATTTTGAATATAATGGAAAATATTGTATAGTGAATCATCCTTACTGCACACTCCCTCAGCGAGTCCAGAGTGCCCGGTAGAAAAGTTTTGCTAGAGCACACTGCACATTTCGCGTTTATGTTCATTTCCATATATATCTGCTTTATAGGAAAAAAATATATCTAGAAAATTCATGTATATCTAAATGGATTGAAAAAATTATATATCTGGAAAATCCAAAACTTCTATTTATATAATATCCAAAAAAATATATATCTAGAAAATCTAAAATGTCTATAATTTCGAATTGAGAGTCCAAAAGTATCTTTAAATTGGGATGGAGAGAGTAGAGCACTGTAATAAATAGAAATTCAGGTTTTGTATGTTTTTCAAGTCTAGACCGTAAAAAATAAAAAAAAATCGGTCCAAGTGATTCTTCCTAAAATGTTTCTCTCTTTGTGGCATTTGCGAACAAATCCTACTGATTCTACTTATAATCTAAGGTCCTATTTGTTTCCAAAAGTCCTAAGACTAAAAAAAAAAAAAAGTCCTTTGACGAGGTACTTCTTCTAGGAAAAAAGTAAAAAAAAAAAAAAAGTCACCACTATTTGTTTTTAAAGAATTTGAAGGATATTTTTTAGTTCCAAAAAAAAAAAAGTCTCTGGAACCCGATCGACACCTTAATCATTTCTGGTTGCTAAGACATCAATCGTCATGACCCTTCGGCCAGTTTCTCGTCTGAACGGACATGTAAATCATCTCTTCATGATCATGGGTATAAATATGTAATCACCATTACAATTCTTAATCCCAATTACACAAATCAAATTCACTCTCTCTCGCCAGCCCCCAAATCCTCATCCCCTCGAATCTCCCCAATCGCCTCTTCGTCTCGCCAAAACCCTAACTCCATCCCGCTAAAACCTCACCGGCGTAGCCCCCGGCTCACGATGGCATTGCTGGCGGCGGCTGCGGGTGGCGTGATGCCTTTCAGCGACGACATCCTCGCAGAGATCTTCATTCGCCTCCCCACCCTCGAGGACTTGGGCCGCGCCTGCGCATCCTACCCCGCGTTCCGCCGCGTCATCACCAGCCACTCCTTCCTCCGCCGCCTGCATGCGCTCCACCCGCCGTCGTTGCTCGGCTTCCTCTCCTTCTCCTCGCTGTTCCACCCCGCGGAGCCGCCAAACACGTCCGCGCCCGCCGCCCGCGCCGTCGCCGAAGCCGCCGACTTCGAGTTCTCGTTCCTCCCCAGCAAGGGTTTCTGGATGGTCCGGGACGCCCGCGGCAGCCGCTTCGTCCTCGATTGCGACGACGGTACGGGTGCTACATTCACCACCATAGCGGTCTGCGACCCCTTGTTCCGCCGCCACGTACTTCTTCCGCCACTCCCCAAGACTTGGCCGCGGCAGTCGAGCAGCCGCTCCAAGTGAATGGTGAGCGCAGGTGCGATGTTTTCTTTGCTCCCTGCAGCGAGGAAGAGGCAGAGGGAAAGCCGGAAGCGTTCAGTGTGATTTGGATGGCCCTGTGCCCGACTAAGGTAGTGGCATTCATATTCTCCTCGGCGAGCTGGCAGTGGCGAGCCCTTGCATCTAGCAGTTGGCGTGATCTGAACCCTTCCATGCCTCCTGTCATTAAGGAATGCCCCTTGCTGTGGCGCAGTTATGCATATGGCTGTTTCTACTGGTGTTTGTCAGAATTCCCCTTCTGCAGAAAGATGATTGTGCTAGACGTCGGCAGGATGGAGTTCTATCCTGTCACTAATCCATCCGGGCACAGGCTTGGGGAATTTGCTGTTGTGGAGTTAGGGGAAAGCAGACTTGGGATGTTCATGCTTGGTGATAATACCTGCGATGAATACCGTATAGTCCGACTATTTAGTGCAAGCAAACAAATTCATGGTGAGGGTGCCAGTCAGTGGGTGCTGGAGAATACACTCCCAGTGTATCGCTCGTGTAGCTTCAACATGCTAGGTGTTGCTGATGGGAAATTACTACTGCAAGGAGCACGTGAACATTATTCTGAAGAAGGGTCTGTTTGTATTTCACTGGACTTCAAGACTATGCAGGTTCAGAGGGTTCGAGGGATTATTCACAGTGGCTTCTGTCCTAGGGTAGTCCAATATATTGGTTACCCACCATCACTATCATTACCTTCTATATGAAATGGTAAGCTTGCTCACATTTTATTTGCTTGTATGCACTGCTGTTTAGAGGCATTGGTGCCCGCATTTTATTAGATCTGTAACGTGTCTTGCTTTCCCATTTATTAGATATCTCATTGTAGTTACGTCAATATTCCACCCTTTATGATTGGCATTTTATATATCCTTTCTTTCGCTTGATTGTTAGATGGTCTGACAGGTAATTCTTGTTTAGACAGGTTCTTTACGTGTATCCCCCTTCTCCTCTTTTAAACTGTGTACCTTTTTTTTTAAAAAAAATTAATGATCGACAGCATTGTGATCTAGCGTTCTGTGGTTTGTTACTCTCCGTTGTAAATTGTAAGATGTTTTTCCTTTTCTAGATACAATGCTCTTATATCTGAGGTCTAGACATAGTATATTCTAGATACAATGCTTTTATATCTGAGGTCTAGGCATAGTATATATCTAAGGCATAGCAGAAGCTATGTATTTAGAAAAGCCAAAACATCTTACAATTTAGAACATAGAGAGAAGTACTACCCCCTCTGTTTTTTTAGATGTCAATGTCATATTAGTTTTGTCCAGTCAAACATTTGTATCTTTGACTATCAATTTCAAAAAAAGTTATATCGGTTCATGACATATGATTTATATATTTTTAGATTCACCGTGAGAAATACTTCCATAATATAATTTATATGTTGTGAAGCTATAAGGATTTTTTTTGAAATAGATGGTCAAGTAGCAATGTTTGACTTAGAACCAAGCTAATGTGACATGTAAACACTAAATGGGAAGTATATAAGTTTTAATGTTGGTGCATGTTTGAACCTATAGGGTGCTGTAAGTGATTCACTCTCCAACCGACTGCATAAGTAGGTACAGTTGTGATTGTGTTATTTCTGTACGGATTTTTGTGTAGTAGAATAGCAAGGTTTTCTATTTTCCGTTGGAAGCAATAGTTAAAGTAGTGATGAGCTTCTATCTTGCCTTTATCCCATTCACAAGTCTGTCATGCTGTTTAAATGCTGATTTCTTTATTCAACTTGTGAACTTGTACCCAAATGTAGTTTTCCCCTTTTCGTTCCACCATTGAAGAAACCTGAATTTCATTACCGTTTAGCAGTGGCATTACAAAGAGTTTTAAAGAGTCAGATCTGACCACCTATCACACACAAATGATGCTATTGCAACTAAGCACCCAGGGCTCAATTCTTGTTTAGATAGTTTATTTTTGTGTTTTTGCTTGGTGGGTGGTGGTGTTTGAAAGCCCGTGAATCCCCTCTTAAACTGTGTACCTTTTTTTTTCTTTGAAACATTGTTCAACAACATTGTGTTCTAGTGTTCCATGGTTTGTTACTCCCTCTGTTCCAAATTGTAAAACATTTTACCTTTTCTAGATACATTGTTTTTACTATGTATCTAGACATAGTATATATCAAGTGCATAGCAAAAGCTATGTATTTTGAAAAGTCAAACCATTTTACAATTTGGAGTGGAGAGAGTACAATATTTAAGTTTTAGTGTTGCGGCATGTTTCCACCTATAGGTTACTGTAAATGATTCGCTCTCCAACTGACTGCATAAAAAGTAGGTACAATTGTGTGTTTTTTTTAATTTGTATGGACAATCTTTTTGTAATGGTTTAAGTAGTGATGGGATTCTTTGCTTGTCTGTATCACATTTACAATTCTATCATGCTGTTTAAGTTCTGATTGTATACAGAACTTGTTAACTTCTACTCCAAGGCAGATTTTTCTTCCTTTTTCCCCCACCACAGAAGATAAACCTGTGAATTTCATTATCATTTAGCAATGGCACTACAAAGAGTTTTAAATAGACAGATCTGACCACCTATCACACACAAAAGATGCTATCTCAACTAAGCACCCAGGGCTCAATTTGTGAAGCAAACAACAAACCAAATGACTATGATTAGCGCTGAAGCTTACCAAGGAGCTAAGCATTATCGCCCTTGGCAGGCTAACACTACTGTTTTTTTTTTTGGCTTCCTATCCACTATTGCTTCGCAGTGTGAAGTTCGTGGACCTACTGCTTGGCACTTAAACAAGTGTTATAGATAGTTCTTGTTTAATGGATGTTCTTGTGGTTAATTAGTTATTGCGCTCGTGCTGGGAAGTACGACTAGTATTTAGTAATCCACAGTGCACAATACTGGTTGGTTGGCAGCCTTGATCAACAGTGTTGTGCTCTGCAATCTTAAGATGTCGTTAGATTCCTGAAGGGCTAAGGATGATAAACATTTTCATAGTGTTGCACATAAATATAGCTTTTATCATTGGATGTGTATTGTATTCCCTACTTAAGGCATACTGAATACTTGTCTAGCAACTCCAGGAAAGTCAATATTCATATTGCATCAAACAACTTTTTCTCATATATTCTTCAACTTCTGCAGGGGTTAATCTGCATGCTTTGGCTACTTTTGTGTTATGCTACTACTTGCTGCTGCTGCCAGATGGATGCCACACTAGGTTCAGTGAATCAGTGCATGGGCCAGATGGATGTCGTGCTAGAGACTGCATCGTCAAGTTGCTTGTTATCCCTCAGTCTTTACTGGTAATGCCACAGACGTGTTGAACTATGGCATGTAATCTGGCTAGTTAAACCAGTTATCCTGCACCTGAACTGATGTCCGGTTACCCTTTGGTTAGGTATTTGCAGAAACTTGGTGCTTTCATATAACTTGAACTCCACTTAGCGTCTTGTGATGTTATCGTCCTTTTCTTATGTCAAATCAAATATGAATGTTTTGAACGTGGATGCAATGTCGAGTATATCAGAGAGGGAAAGTTTGTGGTTAAGTAATGTGAGAAGCCGGTAAAGCTCAAATTATGAACATGCGACTAAGCAACTCAGGCTTGGTTGGGGCTTGGCAAAGCTACTCGGGCTTTTTGTTGCAGTAAAACTTAGGATTCTTATTCTTGTTTTCGTACGATCAAAATTGTTCGGTAAAAATGTTTTGCTGGAGCACACTGCACAAGATCGTAGCAATGTCCCATAGCCTTCAGGTCTGAATTCTGAATTTCTGAGTAGTCCTGTTATACAAGATTGATGTGTGGGTCTGAAGAAGCCGGAACGGACGGATCAAAGGATCGAGTCGATCCACCAGGCAAGGGCTGAACCTGAACGGCCTTGGACCGTGGGCCACGTCAAAGGTTGAACCGGACTAGTCCGACATGGGCCTGCAAAGGGGCCGGAGCTAATCGTGAGTTGTTTTGTTTTTCTATAAAAAAAAAACGACAGTTCTGAAAAAAAGCCAATCGTGATTTCAACTGAGTTGGAGCTGCTGAGTCCTGACTTCCTCTGAAGTCTGAAAATTGCGTTGAAGTGTAAATAAATGTATTAATCACTGTAAAACTAGGACGAAGACACATTCGATCGGCTATCCCCCTCTCTTTCAAATTATATAGTTTTATTTTATCCTAACTTTTTTTCAATTAAAAGATATTTCATAGAGAATCAAATAGAAGGATGGTGTGATTCCAGAAAGCCTGGGGAAGAGCTGGGTGAAACTGGAGAACACAAAGCTAATCTGAGATGATTAAATCTTTACCCTGAAATAACTGTTGGTTAATTCATTCTCTGACCTGTGTGTCAGCCGCTTTTTGTTTACTTTGATGGGTGTAACCCACCCTAGAACTGTAAACGGATCATGTTATTGTCTCCGGTTAATCCAAAAGACAGGGGCGTGTACCCTAGAACTCTAAAAAAAAAAAAAAATCAAATAGAAGTAATTAATTATGTCGATGTAGTTTCTACAAACTTGATTATATTAGAGTTAAAAGATCTAACTTGATTAGGATGGAAGTACTAGATATATTCTGTATTTTTAGAAGCGCGTAGTACGTACTAGATACATTATATTGCACAAGGCTATGTATGATTACTATGGACAGACAGAGCACAAGCCCCACCAGACAGACCACCTCGGATGGAAGTGTTTTCTAGTAGAAGTGCGTACGGACCACACCACACATCGTGGAAGGCGACGCTTCCTGTTCCTGTCCCTGTTCCCGGGCGTGTTACACGACATGGTCCCAAGGGATCTGCATCTCCCAGCTCGCTCGCTCACAGGATTCCGATCCCGATTCCGGCGGTGCGGTGCGGGGGTGGTCCTTGCTTGGGTTGTTCTGATGCTGAGCGCGCTAGTGCCAGACTGCCAGCTGCTGCCAGATGTTCCCAATCTTGGCACTCTCGTTTCTGTTGGCATGGTCCTGCTGCGACGTTACATGCATGACATCTCTGTTACCTGCACCATGTGAAAATACTTGTGGCCCACAAAAGAATACGTACGCGCAATTTTAGATGCATTTCATATCATACATACTGATAATTTTTATATCACTTTTCCTATAAATTAGGTGACTCTGCTTCAGGCGACCCCCTTCCCTGCTCCACGCGCTCCAGTGACCAGTCTTTTACTGTCTTTGACAGGCAGAAAGAAACTCCACGTCGCCTGAAAGGAAGTCTGGATCAAGAATAGCAATTCCCTTTTTTTCATTTAGATGCGTTTCAAATAAGTTTTCAGATGTGATAGAAAACTGTGCAGTTACTACCGTCCCACAAATGCAGCAGCAGACAGTGTCGTCTATCGTCTTCGTCTCTGAAAACTTCAGCATTTCTGGTGGGGGGGTGTTTTTGGAAGGAGATTCACCGGTTTTCAGATGAGGAACGAACGAACGATCCGCAGCACCCACGTTCTGTACGACATCTAACCAGCAGCGACAGACACACAGGCAGGGTTGCTTATACAAAAAGATGGTGAATTGTTCCATCAGACGACGACGTGTGACGTGATCAGGCCTGACCGTGCATAGCAGGTGGCACGCACACGTTACTCAACAGGCCGAGACACAAGACCCGTCGTCCTCGTCTCCCGCGACCACGAGTCCACGATGCAACGGCGACGTACGGTCTCTTTGTTCCGACGCGCCGGCCGGAGCCCGTGCCGTGCGGTCGGCGTCGGCGTGGCACACGTACTGCGCGGCGCGGCGGCGTCTGTTAAATAACTCCCGTGCTACCCCTTTGTCGCCGGCGACGAGCCGACGACACCGTCGCGTCGTCGTACGCACGCATCCGTGCTCCGTTCCGCTGCAAGCGTAAGCGTATATATTCACACGCACGGGTGGCACGACCGGACCTGACCAATTAACTCGCAACCTGCAAGACGCGCGCGCGCACAAGTGCGCAAGTCATGTCCCCGGCGGTGGCGACCGGCGGCGCCGGTGGTGCTCGGGATGGCGACGCTAACTCCGGCCTCGGCGAGCCGCTGCTCCCGAACGGCGGCGGCGGCGGCGTTCACGCCGGGGCAGCGGTGACCGTGGCCTACGGCGGCGCCAAACCGGCGGCTGAGAAGAAGCGAAGCGCTGAGGACAGGTACTGGGTCGACATCGAGCACACGGAGGCGCTGGAGCCGGCCGATGTGGAGAGCGGCCACCGCCGGCCCCTGTTGTTCCGGAACAAGAGGGTCAAGCGGAGCATACTGTACCCATACAGGTGCGTCACTTTACAATGCCCCTGCTGGCACGTACATTTGGCTGTAACTTTTAACTGCGTGTTTTAACTTTTAACATACAGTACATGTAAACAATTGAGTCCACACGTACACCACAGGTTGTTGATCTTCGCTCGTCTGATGGCAATCGTCAGCTTCTTCATATGGCGGGTGAAGAACAACATCGCCGACATCGAGTGGCTGTGGGCGCTCTCCGTCGCCGGCGACGTCTGGTTCGGCTTCTCATGGCTCCTCAACATGCTCCCAAGGCTGAACCCCATCAAGAGCATCGGATCTCGCCGCGCTCAAGCGGCGGCACGACGGCAGCCTCCCCGGGGTCGACGTCTTCATCAACACGGCCAACCCCGTGGACGAGCCGGTCCTGTGCACCATGAACTCCGTGCTCTCCATCCTCGCCACCGACTACCCGGCGGAGAAGCACGCCTGCTACCTCTCCGACGACGGCGGGGCGCTGGTCCACTACGAGGCGCTGGAAGAGACGGCCAGGTTCGCCGCGCTGTGGGTGCCCTTCTGCCGGAAGCACCAAGTCGAGCCCAGGGCGCCCGAGAGGTACTTTTATGATGAGAAGCTGAGACCGCCAACGTACGCCGGTGGGTCGCCGGAGGATTTCGTGGAGGACCACCGGTGCGTGCGCCGGGAATATGAGGAGTTCAGGGCGCGGATCGGCTTGCTCTTCGACACTGTTCGCCGCCGGTCTGACGCGTACAACGCCGACGGCAAATCTGGAGGCGGCGCAAAGGCTACCTGGATGGCTGATGGGACACACTGGCCCGGTGCATGGATTGATCCAACAGAGAACCATATGAAAGGCCACTACGCACCGATTATTAAGGTACAAATAAAACTTTTTTTTTTTCTGTCATTTCATTGTCACTATCATGGCTATGTATGTACATTTACTGATGAAAGTGGAGTAGTTAGTGCTAAACTTGATTGCTGATGAAATGTATTGCCATTGGCAGGTGATGTTGGAGCAGCCAGGTCAGCTTGGCCAATCCAATGGCGTCGTCAACAGGTGGCCAATTGATTTCAGTGGCACTGATACACGTCTGCCCATGCTTGTCTACGTGGCACGCGAGAAGCACCCGACAAGCTACGACCACCAGAAGAAGGCCGGCGCTATGAACGTGCAGCTGCGCGTCTCGGCGCTGCTCTCCAACGCGCCATTCATCATCAACTTCGACTGCGATCACTACATCAACAACTCGGCGGCGTTCCGCGCCGCCATGTGCTTCATGCTCGACCCGCGCCACGGCGACGACACGGCGTTCGTCCAGTTCCCGCAGCGCTTCGACGACGTCGACCCGGAGGACAGGTACTGCAACCACAACCGCGTCTTCTTCGACGGCACCATGCTCGCTCTCAACGGCCTCCAAGGCCCGTCGTACCTGGGCACCGGGTGCATGTTCCGTCGCGCCGCGCTCTACGGCGGAAAGCCTCCCCGCCGGAGACGAAGAACCGCCGGCGGCAACGACGACAACGGCGGCATCGCAGTCGATGCCGGTGTTTTCGGCAATTCGACACCCTTCCTAGAGTCAATACTACGGCTCGCCGTCGCCGGGGAAGAAGACGATCGGCTGCCTGCTGCCGTGGCGCGAGCGCGACCAATGGATGACGACTCGATCACCGCCGAGCTACTGAACGTCATGGCGTGCGCGTACGAATCTGGGACTAGCTGGGGCAGGGACATCGGGTGGGTCTACAACATCGCGACGGAGGACGTGGCCACCGGCTTCCGCGTGCACCGGCAGGGATGGTTCTCCCGGTACTGCACCCTGGAGCCCGCCGCCTTCCGCGGCACCGCGCCGATCAACCTCGCGGAGCGGCTGCTCCAGATCATGCGGTGGTCGGGCGGGTCCCTGGAGATGTTCTTCTCCCACAACAACCCGCTCCTCGCCGGCGGCGGCTGGCTGCACCCGCTGCAGCGCGTGGCGTACCTCAACATGACCATCTACCCCGTGACCTCCGTCTTCACCGTGGCGTACGGCCTGTGCCCGGTGCTCTGGCTGTTCCCGGACGAGTTCTACATCCAGAGGCCGTTCACGAGGTACGTCGTCTACCTCGTGCTGGTGATCCTTATGATCCACGCCATCGGAGCGTTCGAGATACGGTGGGCGGGGATCACGTGGACGGACTGGTGGCGGAACGAGCAGTTCTTCATGGTCGGCGCCACCAGCGCGTACCCGACGGCGGTGCTGTACATGGCGATCAAGCTCGTCACCGGGAAAGGGATCCGGTTCAGGATCACCTCCAAGCAGCAGGCGGACGGCGACGGCGGCGACAAGTTCGCCGACCTGTACGTCTTCCGGTGGGTGCCGCTGCTGATCCCGACCACCGTGGTCTTCGCCGCCAACGTCGGGGCCATCGGCGTCGCGCTGGGCAAGGTGATCGTGTTCAATGGAGTCTGGAGGTCGGAGCAGGTGAGGCACGCGGCGCTGGGCTTGCTGTTCAACGTCTGGATCGTCGCCCTCCTCTACCCGTTTGCGCTGGCCGTGCTGGGACGGCGAGGGGAAGAGACCGGCTGTCCTGTTGGTCCTGTTGCCGGCTGCCTTCCTAGTTGTGGCCCTCGCGTATATCACTCTTCATAGCTTGCTGCTGAATTTCATCCCGTTCTAGCTAGCTAGTCGATGATGCGTGTAAAGGTTCTGGGTTTGCATGTGACTAATAGCTAGAGCATCCCTGATAAAAGGAAGAGTAATGAGAATTTTTTCGAAAGATCCGTGTTACCGGCTTCGATTGATAAGCAGAGAGCAATTATATTTACAAGGCAGCTCACGTGGTGAGAAACACCACGGAAGCGAAGCCTACCCACGCAACACAACAAAGCAAACGCGACCCAACAAAGAAAAAGAGACCGGAACTCCGAAGGAGAAGGCCATGGCAGGGCATCGTTGCCCAGCTCAAGCATAACGCGAGAGCAGCTCCGACTTCCTAGCTCACTTCCTGCCCCGGGACGACCGAGCCGAAAATCCACAGCGGCGCCTTCAAGAAGGTCCACGGCGTCTTGCGCCGCCGTCGCTCGTCCAAGAATGGACCGGGTTTTCACCTATGGAAGGAGCTGGGAGAAGACACGACGCCCCGGGGGAAAACGGCGCCCTCGGGCGTCGTCGTCGCTAAACTTTCGCCCAAGGTACCCCCAGCTCGGACATCGCCCCAAAGACCCGAATCTCGCAAGCCATCACCGCCGCCGCCGGACCACCTTGCCGAAAGCCACGCCCAGGCAGGGCGCCGACGCCCCACGCCGACGGCAACCGGCCGCCGGCCACCTCCCGACCAGCGAGACGCGAGAGCCGCCCATACTCCGTGTGCGCAGCGCCCACCGCCGCGATCGCCGAGCCGTTGTCGACCGCCGCCGCCGGCACACCCGCCACCGTTGCTGCCCAGAAGCGACACCGCCGCCCGGCGAGAACGCCGCGCCCCATAAGTTGGGCACCGCCCCAACCCTAGGGCCACCTCAGATCCGGGCGCCGGGACCCGAGAGCACGCCAGCCCCTCGCAACGCCGGGCGCTCCATACTTGACGGACATAGCAGCCATGGCCCACATCGCAGGCCGCAAAGATGCCATTGAGAGAGGGGGCAAAGAAGGGGGGCGCCACCCCTTAGCGCCGCCGACCAAGAATCGCCACTCGACCGCGTTTTTGCCTGTGGAGATCCGGCCGTTTGGGACCCGGATTCGGCCACCTAGGCACCGGATCCGACACCGGCCACCAGGTCGGGCGAGCCCGGCCGCCGCCATCACCGGGGTTCGAGCTTGGAGGAGAGGAAACGCTGGGAAGAGGAGCTCCGCTGACGCCCCTACACCGCAAGGGCACCGCCGGCGCCACCATGGCCACGGCGACCCCTCCCCGCCGAGCGCTCCACGCAGTTCGACGGGGATGGGCCGCCGGACAGCTGCCGCCGCGCCACCATGGAGGGAAGAGAGGCCCCGCTGCCGCCATCCCGGCCGGCCGGCGGCCTTGCCGGTGGCCAGCCAGCGGCGGCGCGGGCGGGAGGTGGAGAGGATCGGTTGTGGCGGCGCTTAGGGTTGGTGGGAGGTCGCCCCGTGTCCCCGCGTGGGGAGGGGAACGGGGGGCCCCTGTCAATATCCGAGTAATGAGAATTGGAATATGTACATATGACGGGAATAAAAGTCCCGTAAATGATGAACTCGCTCGAGATTAAATGTAATGCAGAATCCATTACTTTTGTTGATGATTGTGATGCAGAATCCAATCTTTTTATGCTTTGTTGCGGTACCCTTTAGAAGGTTTCAACTCTTTTATACCCCTTCGCTATTCAAAGTTGTGCATTCCACTCGAGAGATCTTTTTGTGGCTTATTAGTAACAAGGAGTTTCTCACAATAGATAATTTATGGGTGTTTGCCAATCAACTTTATGCAACAAAACATCTGATGCATTATATATTGGTGTGCATCGTTTCAAATTCTCCGAGCGACCGAATACCTATTTTGAATGAGTTTCCATGTTTCCACTGAGAGATGAGTTTGCTTGCACTACATATATAGTAGCATATGGATTAGGAATGCATATCTTGGGTATGCACCTTTATGTGGTAGTTTGCATCTTTTGGGTACAAACAGACTTTGATAGTTTATGGATAGATGCACCTTTATATGTGCTTCATTGTAAAAAAATTGAAACTTTGCATGGATTAGGAATGCGCGCCTTTATATGGTCGTTTGCATCTCTTGTGTATGCTCCAAAAGAAAAGTTTGAGGATGGAAATGCATTTTGCTAGTTCATGGATGAAATTGAGTGTGCAAAGTTTAATGATTGAATTGATCATTTCGGTAGTTTTTGAAGTTTAGTAACAAAAATGAGTCCTAGACGATCGGGGATGACTATTCTACCCTTTTCCTTTTTTGAACCAAGGCCAACCATTTCTATTACTCATATAATGGAAACACAACAGTTAATTGTAAGGAGAGAAGTGGAAGAAAGACTACGATTCATTATCACTCTTCTCCCGCATGAATACCTTGTGATCCTTATTGCTGGAATCAGGAGAGAATGGAACACATACCAACTATCAAATTAGGGGAAACATATACCACTTGGGGAAGTTGGGGTGTTAATTATGCAAACACTTGCGTTGTTTTACACAAATGTGTGCCGATGTTTATGATTGTCCCATGTGTAAACCAGTTTCAACATAGTAGCAGCTATTGCAATTATTTCCATGTGGCAATTAATCTGCACAGCGGTTGTGATAAAGCTATTCTCAATGGTGTTTTATCAGAGTTTTATAGACACTAAATGTTGATGTAGCACTATATTGATGAAGAGAGATGAAAGTTTTACCAGAGTAGAGATAGTTTGATGAGGATGAAACTCTTCTGCACTTTCTTCAAAATATAGATACGTTGGAAACGGGGACATGAAACTCCCACTTCAGACTCCAGCGGATGGGCAGCTACAAGAAAGTGGCCAAACACTTCAGAAAATTAGTTAACACCTCTAGAAACTAGGACAGACTCCAGCGGCTCGTGGGAGATTCGCCTCAGGAATCATGCTCGTGCAATCCAGCTACTACATACAAGAATTGACTACTCAACTAGAAATATCAAAAAAAAAAAAAAAAAAAAAAAAAAAAACTGGCGATCCCAATTTTGTTGGCCTAGACGCTTTGGCTCTGTTTTATGCAGCTATTTGATGTGCAACGATGAAACTGGACAGCTTGTTCTCTCTGCATGGTCAGCTATTAGCAGCCACAACAGTCAACAGCTATGTCCCTAGCTAGGCCCTAGTTTTCTTCACGGATGTCGCGTGAATCACGGCCACCGCGAGACATTTTTGGCGGGATTTTTCCGATTCTCAGCGGTGCCAAACGACCATGCTGCTCCATGTTTTTCACACTGATGTCGCGATGGAAGACAAAAGCTTTGCTAGCCTTTCGGTCCACAAACGTAGCTATGAATGAACAGAAAGAAGGACGTGAACCGCAGGGGCGCATCGCGAGGGCAGAGAACAAGAACATATGCTGCTCTGCTTTCATGTGGCCATAGCCTCATGCATGGCTATACATTGCACATATCAGCATTGGTGGACAAAGACAACAGAGACAACCCTGTCTTGTTCCTGCATGCGAATCGTACCTGGTCCAACCAAGAGAGTGGATTCGAGCATCCTCGATGAGCTAGAGCACTGTAGCCGTGACAATTCTTTTCCTTCGCTGTCTCGTTCACTGCTCGTATATATCTTCAGTACAAAACCCAAGTGTATGTGTGTGTCGCATGTGTTCATTGCGATCTGGGAACGATGAGTAGACTTGCTTAATTGGATTGGTTTTACCTCCCCTGTTGCTGTCGCCCGAATGATGTGCATTTGAATGACGTGGTAGGGATGATATCAGCCAAGATCCGGCCAGCTGGCGTGTACGTACTTACGCGTACTACTTTTATCAAGGGCCAAATTCAACAGCAACACTCACTCACTCACTGAGCATCTAGCTTACTCATAGTTGATAGTGAAACACTAGCTGCCATGCACGTTTGGACTAGCATGAGGGTCGTACGTCTTACACTATGATGTAGTAGTATGCACGAGCTTGGCCCGTCGAAAACAAACAAATAAGAGCCTGTTTGATATAAAAGTATGGTTTTGAAGTGTCATACGGTGTTTGGGTGCAACCAAATTTATGGTTTTGAATACCATGGTATTGATTAAACTGTAATCTTTTTGGAGTTTTAAAAACTCCACTATAGATTTCTTTTTTTCTAAACTACAGCTTCCCTATAATCCAGTATGTTGAATCACCGCCGGGTGCTACCTCTTTCTTGCTGGGTACCAGGCCATGGAATCAACCACGTAGCTGTCTTCGCTGGGTGCCTGCCGGTTGAAAGCGGCGGCTGTACAATCTTGCGCACACCGTGCGACCCTTCTACAGTCTGAATCGATTGTCCATTTCCTATCTTCATCCTGCCCCTCCTCCATGTTCCACTGTCAAGCTACCCAATTGTTTCTTCTCTCCAAGTCCGCCTTTGTCTCAGACATACGAGAAAACCACGGAATGTTTGGCCCTGAGTCCAGCTTAAAAAGTCACAATAAAATATCTTTCTCTCGTACCAAAACAGAATCAATCAGCTTATTAACCAGCTTATTAACCGTAGAAACCATCATCCGAATAGCCAGGACTGAGCGGGGGCGATGTCCCCACCCGTATTTCATTAAGAAGAAGATCTTCCCACTGAGATCCCGGAAAACCCCCCGAACCCCGCCCCGCCCGACATGGGAGCCCACTGCGGGCCGTGAGAAGGGTCAGGCTTCACACAATGCTTTGTGGCACACGGGGGGGCGAGGGGATTTTTGTGGGAAATCATGCGTCCGAGAGGACTCGAACCCATGACCGGTGGCTTCCCAACCGGGAGAGCTCACCAACTGAGCTATGCTCAGTTCCCCATCATCATCCGAATAGCAATTCAATGATCTTTTGAAATCCTTTTGTGAAGTCTTTCATGTGGAATTGGGACGTTCGTTCCTGTCCGTTCCAAACAACAAATTTACTGTTCCTTTGGTATCGTTTCCTCCAGCTGTTCTCCTTTGGGTTCCAAACAGCTTTTATCCATTTCGGCTACTGGCAACTTGCAAGCGTCTCATAATTAGCAAAACCACAGGACATACTGTTTCTCACGTGCGAAATTAAACCCATAAAAAATTGAAAATATTTTTTACCGTGTCTATATTGTTCATATATGTGAACAGCAAGGACTCCATCCAATCTGTCTCACATGTGATTCATGATCATCCACTCGGAAAAAAGAGACAAAAAGCTTTTCTGTTTTTCTCCAAACGAAAAGCCGAGCACAAACTCCATGGATTCGCATTCTAGCACTTCTCGACGACGGAGAAAACGACATCCAAATACACGTACTAATTTTCATCAGATTTGGCATCTCGCTCTGAGATCACCATCAGCCCACCTCTGCTTTTTGAACTTTTTCAGTAGACACCACACGTCCACACACGCTTGTCAAATGGAGGCTCTGTTGCAATTTGATTCTTGCGCTCTTTCAAGAATATTTTTTCTAATATGCTACAATGACCTTACGCCTCTTCTTGTTCCATGTGCAGTCGCGAATATAGCTGAGAACACCGTGGAGATCAGCTTCGTTACATGATGTGATTTTTTTTAATTTCCCGCATATGTAGTCCCCGCTAAGGCCTTTATTTGGATGCAGGTATATTCATCTCAATCCACCTGTGTTGGAGTGGATTGGAGGATAGTTAAACTAAGTTTCACTCCAATACACACGTTTTTAGATAATGGATGAGAAAAATATTCGACCCCTACATCCAGGAGGATGTACACAGCCAAACTCCAATACACACGTGCACGATAAAATATGTAAATCCTTTAGAGCTTGTTTGGATCACCTCAATCCACGCCATTGTTAGAAGAAAATGAGTTATATGTTGTTATAATTCTCCTCACCGATCTTCTTTCGTATGTACTGCATGCAACACAGTAGATTAATTCTACTGTCTTTTTTAAAAAAAATTAAATAAATAATAGAAGCAGGGCAAGCTCATGAATAGGCGTCGTCACGTGTTGCATTGCCACTACCTCTTTGCACTCGTGATAGCCGAGCTGTAGAAATTTGTATGTATGTATATATATATGCCCCCGTGGCATGCCGCTGCACAGCTCCAGCGTACCGTACAAATCCCGGCCCTCCTCTAGGCTGTGCGTACGTGCCGCACACAGTCCCTCAAGCTCCACGTAAGCAATTTATCTGTGTGTGTGCCTAGTGACACAGCCTTGTTGGCCAATCAATCGCGAAGCTCTCAAGCCGTGCATGCTTTTGCAGGCGCCATATCATGTCGTCGTCGCCGGTACCCGGCGCCGGCGGTGCTGCTAGCGAGCACCACGACGATGCCGCCGCCGGCCTCAGAGAGCCGCTGCTCGCGAACGTCGACGGCGCCGGTGGGTTTCACGACGGAGCGCTGGCCGCGGTGGTCGTGGCCAATTATGCGCATGGCGGCGGGAGCAGGGCCAAGGAGAAGGACGCCGTGAAGGCCAAGGACGGGTACTGGGTGGACGTCCACCACCAGCCGGCCGTGGCGGCGGACGTGGAGAGCGGCGGCGGCGACCGGCCACTTCTCTTCTCCAACAAGAAGGTCATGGCGGCCCTCCTGTACCCGTACAGGTGCGTGGTGCTTGCACACAAAAGTTGAATGATGTCTTAGATGATATATATGGATAGATGAAATATGGTAACAATAGTGTAAATGAAGGGAACAGCTAGACAACATGAATGGTCTGCTGAATGTTTTTAAGCTACATCAGTGGTTTGCATTTCAGTTCGGGAGGCAAACATGAATAATGTGACATTTGAACTGTAATGCAGTTTTGGGACTTTGGGGTGGGGTGGGGGTCGAAGGTTGCAGTTTCCCCCTCAATTACTTATTTTTTAATTAGTTATTGGTTAATAATGCTAATCATGATTTTAATTGTTTATCCTTACTCAGTTATTAATTTTAGTTAGCTAGTTAATAATGCCAACTAGTGTTTTAATTGTTTTTCTCTTCTTTAGGTAATTTTAATTAACTAGTATTTTTATCATCTCCCAACTCGATCTTTTTATTCATTAACATAAGGTTCAACATAATCGCGAACCACTAGATCGGTTACAAAACTAGGGAGGGGTCAAGTCATATGTATGGTGTTTCCATTGCTTGTTCTTCCTTGCTAAAAGTCTCTAATGGTATCGATATAATGTAGGATTGGTCTTTCCATTATCTTTTTAATTATTATTTCTTTTGATCTTTTTTTATTTTTACTATATGATTCTAGTTAGTTAGTTAGTTAGTTAGCAAACGTAATTAGTGCTTTGCTTGTTCGTTCTTCCACCGTATTGACCTTCAAGGATATTATTTAGGACTAGTTTCATGTTTTCTTTCACATTGTCTTTGTTCTTTTTATTACCATATTTTTTGCCTAATAATTAAATAGATTTGGTGGATGTTAGAGACTTAGGGATAATTAAATTGTGTCCCCCTTTTTTCTTTGTAATATTTTCTTATTTTCTATACCATTGCCATGTATTCATCACGCATGATTGTTGCCGGCTCGAATGCCCCTCAAAAAGATCTAATAAAAGTTGTGTCAATTCTCTTGACGTACCTTAAAAAAAGGGGCGTACCCAGTGCCGTAGGCTCCCGCACTACGCTGAGTCCGGGGAAGGGTATTTTAGCGCCAAGCCTTACCCGTAGCATGTGAAATATGTGGAGGCTTGGGCTTGAACCCGAGACCTTCCGATTCTGGTGAGAGCAATACCACTTGCACCAGGCCTGGCCTTCTTGACGTGCCTTAAAAAAGAAAAAAAAAAAAAGGCATTGAAATAGAGTTTGATGGAGTGAAAGTTGACAAAAAGTTCTGAATGATACTGAACTTAGGCACTAGTTAAAAAATGAGATGAAGCGAAGAGTATGGAACCAAAAAAAGATCACCAAGGTCGTTTGTGGGTGCGGTGTGGGGTGTGCCCCGGTGAGCATGGAAATTTGCTGAAATAATTCTGTCTGCAAAGCCTCACGCCTTTACTGAAAAAGACAGAGCACTACAGTTGAATCTGATTCTGCATTCATCTTAACGAAAACGTGCACATCAATTGTAGTCCATACAATTTTCCTTTTCTGACAATGGTATCTTACTAAAAGTGAAAACAACTTTCTAAAACCCATAGCTGTACTACGAAATCAGCATCTTTCAGGAACCACCCTTATTATGCTAATGCTACTACTTTCCACTTGTGACAAACAGGGTACTGATTCTGGTACGCCTCGTCGCCGTCATCCTATTCATCGCGTGGCGCATCAAGCACAACCACTCGGACGTCATGTGGTTCTGGGTGACGTCCGTCGTCGGCGACGTCTGGTTCGCGCTGTCATGGGTGCTCTACCAGCTCCCAAAGTTCACCCCCATCAAACGGACACCCGACCTCGCCGCGCTCCGGCAGCACTACGACGAGCTCCCCGACGGCGGCGGCTCCATCCTCCCGGGCATCGACGTCTTCGTCACCACCGCCGACCCCGTGAGTGAGCCGGTGCTCTACACCATGAACTGCGTCCTCTCCGTCCTGGCCACCGACTACCCCGTGGACCGGCTGACGTGCTACCTGACCGACGACAGCGGCGCGCTGGTCCTGTACGAGGCGCTGGTCGACGCCGCCAGCTTCGCCGCCCTCTGGGTGCCTTTCTGCCGGAAGCACGCCGTCGAGCCGAGAGCGCCGGAGAGCTACTTTCAGCTGGAAGGGATGATCTACAACGGGAGGTCGCCGGGCGAGTTCATGAGTGACTATAGGCATGTGCAGAGGGAGTACGAGGAGCTGAAGGCGAGGCTGGAGATGCTCCCTAGCACCATCAAGGAGAGGTCCGATGTGTACAACACCATGAAAGCAAAGGAAGGTGGTGTGCAAGCGACCTGGATGGCTAATGGCACACACTGGCCTGGCACTTGGATTGAGCCAGCTAAAAACCACATGAAAGGAGACCATACTGGCATTGTCAACGTATGTTATATGTATAATGTATGTCGTATGACCAATTGCAAGCTTTATCCACTCAAGTGTAAGTGTATGATCTGTGTTTGTGTCTTGCTTGATTGACAGATTGTGCAGAACCACCCGAGTTGTGAGCCTCAACCAGCAGAGGGCACCGGCATGAACTTTGCCGGGGTGGACACTCGGCTCCCGATGGTGGTGTACGTGTCGCGCGAGAAGCGCCCGGGGTGCGAGCACAACAAGAAGGCGGGCAACCTGAACGCGCAGCTGCGCGCGTCGGCGCTGCTGTCCAATGCACCCTTCACCATCAACTTCGACTGCGACCACTACATCAACAACTCGCAGGCGCTGCGAGCCGCCATGTGCTTTTTCCTGGACGCCAGGAGGGCGACACCACCGGCTTCGTGCAGTTCCCGCAGCGGTTCGAGAACGTCGACCCCACGGACCGCTACGGCAACCACAACAGGGTCTTCTTCGACGGCGCCATGTACGCCCTCAACGGCCTCCAGGGCCCGACCTACCTCGGCACCGGCTGCATGTTCCGCCGTCTCTCGCTCTACGGCGTCGACCCTCCTCGCCGGAGATCCGACGTCGATGTCACGGTGGACAGCGACAGGTTTGGTAACTCCGTCCTCTTCCTCAACTCGGTCTTGGCAGCTCTGAAACAGGAGCGCCGCATAACGCCGCCTGAGCAAGACGAGGCATTTCTCGCCGAGATGGCCATGGTCGTGTCTTCGTCCTACGACCAAGGCACAGACTGGGGCAGTAGCGTTGGGTACATCTATAACATTGCCACCGAGGACATCGTGACCGGCTATCGCATCCACGGCCAAGGCTGGCGCTCCATGTACTGCAGCATGGAGCGCGAGGCCTTCCAAGGCACTGCACCGATCAACCTCACCGAGCGCCTCTACCAGATCGTTCGGTGGTCCGGCGGATCCATGGAGGTGTTCTTCTCTCCCTACAACCCGCTGCTCTCCGGCCGCCGGCTCCACCCCTTGCAGCGGGCGGCGTACCTGAACTTCACCATGTACCCGGTCACGTCCGTCTTCGTCCTGCTCTACGCCTTCTGCCCGGTGATGTGGCTGATCCCGGCTGAGATCGTCATCCAGAGGCCGTTCACTAGGTACGTGATATACCTCGTCGTCGTCGTCGGGCTAGTCCACACCATCGGCGTCCTCGAGATCAAGTGGGCAGGGATCAAGTGGAACGACTGGTGGCGCAACGAGCAGTTCTTCATGATCGCCTCCATGAGCGCGTACCCGACAGCGGTGCTGCACATGGTGGTGAAGCCCATCACGGGGAAGGGCATCCACTTCAGGGTCACCTCGAAGCAGACGACAGTTGATGACGACGACGACGACGACAAGTACGCCGACATGTACGAGATGCGGTGGGTGCCGATGCTGATCCCGCCGGCGGTGGTGCTGTTCTCCAATGTCATGGCCATCGGCGTGGCTTTGGGCAAAGCGGTGGTGTACAACGGACTGTGGTCTGCGGTGCAGAAGAGGCACGCGGCGCTGGGTATTCTCTTCAACGTGTGGATCATGGCGCTCCTCTATCCGTTTGGGCTGGCGGTCATGGGCCGGTGGAGCAAGAAACCTGGCATCCTCTTCATCTTGTTGCCGCTGGCATTTGTGGCCATCGCAACGCTGTATATTGGTCTTCATTCTTTTCTTGTCAGATTTCTTCCATTCATGGTGATATAGCAAAATCCCTGTAATTTTAGATGAGAATCATCGACATGACCAAATTCAATAATTGAGTAACTGTATATGTATACACAGGGGGAAAAAAAGGGTGATTTAAGCGGAATTTCAGCGGCTCGTTTTTTTTTTTCTCTTCTTTTTTCCGTCCGGTAGCAATCGAAAGCACCGCACATCTCCAAGCTCCTCCACCACCGCGAAACTCTAAGATCCGTCATTGTGTGCATCTCGAAGCTCCAATCCGCGCTTCAACTTCAAGTGTAGTTTCTTTGCTGCCTCTTAGAAAGAAAATGGTGAATTAGAAAAAAAAATCTATATGAAGCGGCCTGACAGATTAATAGGAAAAATGTCATGACACTGGGGAGATCGATGGAAGATGACAGTTCTAGGTCCAATGGCTCACGGAGTTTGGACCGGTGCATGCAGGGCCAGATTGTGGATCAATCAGGAGAGCATTCAGCTTCCTGCATGGCTGCATCTGAGAAGAACAGAACAGTACATGATACTAGGTTAGTAACTTTTGAAAAAGATGCAGCAAATGGTCCATCTTTTTGGGTCTCTAATAATGCATCTTCCATTTCATCATTCCTATAAAAGACACAGAAGTGCAGTCCCTGCATGTGTTCAATTATTAAAGATGGTGATGGGACTTGGATTGGTTTCAGCTTGCTCTTCCCTGTTCTCGCCCTTCTGGATTTCGATCAGATCGATGATGATGTGCATGGGATGATATCAGCCAAGAGTCAGACTGAACAGCAACACTCACTGCGCGTGCGCGTGATCGACAGCGAAAACGAAATGGGAAGCTGATAGTGAGCCGTGCATATGAGCATGTACCCACTCGTACAGGCAGGCATGCATGCATGCGCCGCTGCTGACGGCCGGGATTTTTTTTTTCGCGAGCAGGCATATATGCCTGTATTTCATTAAGAGGACAGGAATGGTCATAAGAGCTACACAATAAAAGTTTGGAGGCACCGGCGAGTAGCCGTTCCTCACCACACCTAACTACTGGATTCACAAAAGCCTATTACATAAAGGGGGATGTTGCGACCAAAGAGCAACAATACCGGCCAAGGTTGACCCACAACCTAACCTACTGTCTCCGCGCCACCAGCGCCGCGCCCATTGGCGAGATAGTAGGTCTCCATGGCAGTTCTTGTCGACCCCGACAGCGGCAGTGCGAAGGCAGTGTGGAACTCCTCGAAGGAAGCCGTGTCCGTCTCCTGAGTTTGAACCTGTAGGCCGAGCTTGTTCATCAGTACCTTCCGCGCTTGTGCTTCTGGCTTAGGCTCCCTGAACTTGCTCTTGGCCGCGAGCCTCGCACTCCTCTTTGGCACTAGTTCTTCATCGTCAAGGTGTCTACCACGGGCCAGCCGCGTCACCCTGAGCTTTGGCGTCGAGAGAAGAGGCTCTGGCAACGGAGCCTTGAACCTGCTGATGAAGTCATCGACCGTGACCTGGGACTGCTCGTCGTCGGTGCCTCCAGCCGGCCGTGGTGCCAGCTCCTCAGCCGACGGGACGGGCATTGGGCTCACAGCATTTGCCGTGAGCACAAATCCGCCTCCAACATCCACCCCGACATCGGACGCGTCCACCTCGACCATGGTCTGTAACAGTGGCTCATGCTCATGCGACGCAAGTTGTTGCGAAGGTTCAGTCTCTGCAATCTCCCCATCTTCCAACTCTTCACGAACGGCGGCGTCGAATCGGGATGCAACCCTCGGCCTCCGGCCTTTGCATGGGAGCACCCACAAGAACCGCCCCCACGCAGACACATCGGGACAAGTAGCTCTGTGGACGCTTAGCTGGGATACCTCTCCAAGCGGCCCAGCCAGCTCTATCTGCACACAAAACCGGACCACCAATCTGAGCTGCGGCGGGAGGAGGCTCGAGAGGCCGGGCACGAGGGATCAGCTGCAGCTAGCTTCACTTCTACGCGCTCCGGGCGGTGGGTGGCTCGGGAAAGCCGTGACGAGGGAGGCCGATGACAAGCACCGGTTGCCGTCGCCGACGGGCGCAAGTCCAACATGGCGGTGGGGTTGCACGATGGTCGGCAAACACGCTTGCACTCCTTCGCTTGATGGCGGTCCCAAGGCAGCGGAAGCATCATGGGCGGAAGAGCGGCACCGGCGGCAACATGGCGCGGTCGGGCAGTTGAAACAACGACCGACCAGCTCGAGGCACCGGTCGACGGCGCTTGGGTTCCGTGACGTTGTCGCCGGCGTTGACGCCGACCCAAGACGGTCCGAAACGTCGCCGCTGTCGACATCGATCTGCCAAGCCGTTGAAACACGGGGACCCTCGCAGTTGTTGCGGTCCAAGGCGGCGGTGCTTTGCGCGCCGCTGGCGCCCGCCGTCGACGGCGGCGCATCCCCCCCTGACGCCTGCAGGGGGTACCCTCGCCGGTGGCCGGATGCGGCGCAGCCCGGCAAGCCATGCGAGCAACCTCGAGGTACGACCGGGCGGCCGACGGTAGGAACGGCTCGACTCGTCGTCGGAGCTCCGGCGGAGTCAGCCCAGCGCCTCGCCTTGAGCGCCCACCGACACCCGCCGGATGGAAGGGTGCCGCGTGGGGAGAGGATGAGCGGAATCAGCAGCTTCCCGGTTGGGGGAGGTTGCGGCACGGTGGTGGAGCGGAGGCCGGGGAAGGAGGCACGGTGTCCTCAAAACCGGCGTCGTCGACCGACGGAGTCGGTTTGTGCGGGCAGCGGCCCGGCCTCAGCGGGCGCCAAGCCCGCGCGTGGCTTGCGACCCGCCCCTCGGCGGCGGGCAGAGGAGGTGGAGGGGGAGGCGGCCGCCGCCGCCGCCAAGGACTCGACGGGACGGCGGCATGGCCACCCCAACGGGCCACTCCGAGCTTGACGCTGGCGCCGCCGGGGCCTCACCGGCCGCCTCCACCCGCTGGCGCTGGCTGGGCGGCGCCCGCGCCCTCGGTGCAGCCCGTGCAGCTAGAGGCCGCCGGTGTGCAGGGTCGACGAGGGCGCCCGGGCAGCGTGGCGCTTTTGAGGAGGGCAGCGCTGTCTGCCGGTGCCATGGATGGGTAGATCAGCTCGAGGGGAGCACAGATCCGGCTTGGAAGGGGAAAGGTGGCGGGGGGAGGTCGCCGACGGCGGCGCATGGCGGCGGCGCCGCCAACGGTCAGGTCGGGGGTCGGGAGCGGTGGGAAGCATCTTTCCCAGTTTCGTCATCTCACATGGTTTATCAAGTATTGACGGCCGGGATTATTGGCAACGACTTGCTTTGATCCAAGTCGTTGCCTAAAGTCATCTATATTCAGAGTCTGATTCAGCTACTGCTGCTTAGTAGTGACACCTGCCTAAAGTCATCTCAGATCACAAAAGGAATGCGAACGTCAGTCCCTGCGTCCGTCAAATCATACCATCATTCACCAACAACTTAATCGGTGTGCCGTACAAAATTGGATAGATTGCAGGGAGGAAACAAGATGGGAAATGCATGGACATGGACTGCGTTGAAACCAACATTTTTGTCACGCGTGTAAATAATAACCCGGCCGGACATAGCCGATGGGCGATGGATCTAAAAGCCGTCTGTCGCGCGCAATTAGCAAGGTTGGTTGAATTTGAGAATTATTGTTTGTCTCACAATGCCAAAATCATGGCAGCTTCTCAAAGCCAACCTGGCGAGCCATTCGATCGCCATCACCATTGGATGGCCGATCATAGGAGAAGGCATGGATTAGACGCGCACGACACATGTCTTCTCCACAACACTACTAAAAAAATCTTTACAAGACACGGTTTTTTGAAAAAAAAAACGCCACGGTAAATGCTGCGATTAGCCATGACGATTTTTTGAATTAACCTACCTAGGGTTTCATCTCAACCCTCTCTCACTTCTCTCACAGTCGACCGCCTCCTTACTTCTCTCTTTCTCTCCTCTCTCTCCCCCAACCGGCTCCTCCCTCCCTTGTGGGTCAAAGGGCCGGCCTTGCGCCCACATCTCGCGACGGCTCGCCTTGAAGCTTCGCGGTGTTGCAAGGGATCGACGCCTTCACCCCGATCTGCTGCCCCCACCGGCGCCTCCACCTCGATCCGGCGCCTCCACACACGGATCCCGGCGCCTCCACCACGATCCGATGCCCCACCGACTATGGCGGCGTGGGGCGGATGCGGCGGATGGTGGCATGCGCCCCAGCCGGCGACCGGGCGGCGATTCGACGCATAGCGGCGCAAGTGGTGGCGAACTGTCCCGACGGGCGAAGCTGCGCGGATCCGGGCGGCGCGGCTGTGCATCCCTCCGGCGGGTCCGACAACGCCTAAAAACGCTAGCGGCGGCGCCCGATCCGGGCCCTGTTAGGGTTTCAGATTGGGCCTTTTCTTTCTTTTTATGTTTTTTATTTTATTAACCGTGGCGGTTATTTAGGGTCCTAAAACCGTCACCGTTAATCCGACGATTAACCGTGACCTTTTCTCGGTGGCCGTTTCAAACCACGGTTAATGCAATCTAGTTTTTTAACAAATTTATTTAAAGATAAAATCTTATGTGTATTTTCTACAAACCGAATCAAACTTGTGACACGGACACCCAAAACTATACTTAATTTGGGACGGAGGGAGTAGGTCTGGGATACCTGGCAAGCGAGGGGGCATTGACATGGTGAAGAGCTCCTGGCATGCGAATAGGAATAGGAGATTCGCAATCTGCTGCTCGCGGATCAGCCTGCTGTTACTGTTAGCTAGCACACAACGACACGGAGACTGATGAGAACCAAACCTACTATGGTACATCTCCAGATCAGCTCGGCGCATGCGTTGCATTGCATGCCCTGACAAGATCTGCTGCACCGAACGAGAACGGGACAAAACCAACCGGCGGGGGCCGCCGATACTTTGTCGTGAACTCGTGATGGCTTCGCTTAGGGAGATGCGCGATGTGAGGTGAGTAAACGAGACTGCGAGTCCGGAACCATCTGCCAGATTTGTTTTCCAAGCACAAGCACAAGCAGGGGATCCCTTGAACGAACGATCAGTAGTGTTCATCGAGCCACTGTGAGTGAAGGGTCTCAATTTTCCATCATCCAATGATTTTTCTTCTTCAAATCAACGAAGTTTGTGGTATGCATAAGCAAGTCACAAATAAGTTTCTAACGTTAATTAAAAAAATGTTGCTCTTCATCACAGAATAATGGACGATGGTGGCTACCTTCATTCTAGGACCAGCCGTCAGAAGCACCACACCGGCGGCTGTAGCGTGCACATGGAGCCCTCGTGCCTGTTGAGTATAGACTTGTAGTATAGCTTGTTAGTGTGAAGCATGCGGGATCTGAATCAGGCCTACCCTCGGGATCAGGTTTGGTGGGCATGTTCCTATGATACATAAGACACGAGACGAGAGAACATGACGATTAAAAAACATCGTATGAGGTGTGTACTAGAGCAGCTACATTCAGAATGCAGTATTAGTTAAGGCTTCAAGATGCACTCACTGGTTTGTGGTCAGACTAGTTTAGATGCAACTCTCTGAACACCGACATCTTTCGGTTGTCTATTCCATTGAGTAGGTTGCAAGATCGATTGATATAAAATTTTCATAATGTCAATTCACCATGGTTCTAACAATATTTTCATAGAAAAAATTAGCCCCTATATAAGTAAATTCTAGTTTAACCGTCAATGGTAATATGTTTCTCACCCTCTAAACTGAATGATAACACTTGTTGGGCAAATGGAACTCAGACTTAGACTTACTCTACAACATGCATAATGATATGTATTTCACGCATGTCTTTGGTGGATTAAAAAACAAAAAGGTTCAGATGATGATTATTTGCACCAATTGGAGGAGACATGCTAATCGTGCTGTATGTGCTTTTGCCGCTTGGGAATGATTATGAGTCGAAAGGAAAAATAAAAGGTTGAAAAGGAAGGGCTACATGTAAAATATGCTAGTGGGACCCTGAGCTACTATATACTTCCTTCATTTTAAGTTATATTTCGTTTTGGTTTTCTAGATACATTGATTTTACTATGTATTTAATTAAGCATAATGTATATCTAAGTGTATGACAAAAGTTATGTATCTAAAAATGCCAAAAAGGTTTATTATTTGAATGGAGAGAGCACTCTGCAACAGGGCCATATCACTGTATGTGATTTTGTTGCTGCATTGGGAATTATGGAGTTAGGTCCAAAGCAAAATTTTGACAAGTAATGAAATGTATGCAATTTGGATACTGTTCATCAAGCAGTTTTGTAGGCTATACGGGAAAGTAAGAATCACATTGTTTTCAGTATCAGTTGTACTGGAGAAGTTGTCAAGGTTATTTTAGACAAAAGCATACAAAGCCTTAAAACTTATTGACAACTAATATTCAGGACTCCATATAAATTAACCAAGATAGATCTGTTCACTGACACCTTTACAAATAAAGAGCAACTGAAAGATCTAACATGGAAGGAAAGCTGGTATCGCGGAAACACTCATGGAGAAGGATATTTTAATGGTGCACAACACAGATGTAAAGGCTCTGGTGGCAAACCTACTAGAGCCTGAATGTTCTTTTTATGGTCTCAAACTATGTTAATTTTGTAAAAGCTGTAGGCTGTCCAGACTTAATTTTACTGCAGCTATCTGAACCCTCATTCTAAAGTAACTAGGTAAAAGTATTAGTTAGTTCCCTATTAGCTAAGAAAGTTTGCCCCCAACAGAGACATATAATAGACAAAGTCACATAATACAATCCAGAAGGAAAATTAGTTTTGCAGAGAAATAATTGCAGTTGAAACATTTTCCTTCTTCCATAACTGAACCCACAGGATCTAATTTTTGTTAGTCACCAGATTCAAGTATAGATAAATGATGAGTCCCTCATATTTGTTAAAAATTTGGGCCTTTGCTTAGAATCTTAATCTATATGACCCTTTTATGCATGATTAAGCGGCCACCATATTTACTTAATCAGAGATCCCGCTACGCATAATAGATGCATTGATTCTCCTCATTTTTGATTAGCACGTGAATTTGCACCCTTATTTCTTTTTTTTTTTCTCGATCGGGCCATTCACCCGTATTTCATTAAGAGGAGGAAAAACCAAATCCAAATACAAACTAAGCCGGGATGCCGGCGGACATCAGGCAACGAAAGAGAGAAACCCAACGAAAAAGAACAAAACACAACAACGCAACACGAAGCAAGCAACCTAACTCTTTGGAAGGAACCCGTAGGCGATTACAAGATAACCGGATGTTGCGACTAGACCGCCAAGCACTCTCGAGCCGGACCGGCTGCACCGCCGCGCCGTTTCTTCCCCTTGCGAAGGAAGACCTCCATGGCCTCCCAAGTTGACCTCAGCGTCGGGGCCCGTGAGGCGGCTGCGCAGCTCGGCAAAGGAGACCGCATCTTCACGCTCGGCCTCGACCTCGATCCCCATCTTCTTGAGCATAACTCTCCTTGCACGGTCCTCACGGCATAAGGCGCTGGACCCACTCTTTGCAGCGAGCCGTGCACTCCGTTTCGGCATAAGCTCGGGCGTCTTGGCGCGGGCGCGTTTTCCTCAAGACCGGCGTGGAGAGTATGGTCGCTCAAGCGGTCTCTTGAACGCCAGCTATGAACTCATCAACCGATGGCACGAGCGGAGGCTCGAAGAGTGCATGATGCACCCATCTTCGTCGCCACCGCAGTGCCTCGGCATCGGGCACCGGGAGATCGTCCCCCGACCTCGGGATGCTGGCCTTGAGGCTCATTCGTGCTCTGAACCCGGGCGGCGAGGGGGGCTGTCTAGTGCGGCGTCCAACACGACGGTGGCTAGTGGGACGGCGAACTCGGCCTCAACCAAGTCGGCCACCGGCCGTCCACCAGCCCGGAGCGGTAGGCGGTGGAGGGCACCCATGGGCTTAGCGGCCACAATAGACTGAGGGGCCGCCACGGCCTCGTCCTCGAGGAAGGTAGCCGGGTGCACGGAAGAAGAGGCCTCGAGTTCGACGAGCATTGGGTCAACCCATGTGAGGGGGTCTCCCCCCCTCCCCGCCCGGCGAGGCGCTAGCGGGTCAACGACAAGGCCGAGCATCCTCGAAGGTTTGTGGCGGCGCCCCGGCGACGACGGTGGACATGGCCGCGCCCACAGCGTGCATCACCAACGAAGGGGGTCCCCCATAGGCGCCGCGCTCGATGGCGAGGAGGACCCCCTCTAGCACGGTTTGGCGGCGAACCTTGCACGCCCGTGCCCGTGACCATGCGCTCCCGACCGAAGCAAAGACGACGGTGAGTTTTGCGCCATTGCGCGCGGGCGATGGTCCCGCGGGCTTGATTGAAGTAGCGGCCCTCAAGCTCGGGCGGCACGGGCCACGACGCCTTGGTTTTTTTGGGTCCGGCGAACGACGACGACGGGCGATTCATGACCATCCGAAAAACGCCGGGTCGCCGACGGTGGGGTCATGACGGTGTCGCCGAGCCCCGCATACGCCGCCGCCGGCTTCCCTCGCCAAGCCTGTCGCCGCGACCGAGGCCCTCGCCGCCGCGGGGGACCAAGGCGGCGATGCAAAGGGCACGCGCGCTTCAGCCTCATTGGCGCTGGGATGGCCCGCGGCGTCGACGCCGCCGCCGACGCCTGGCCAAGCACCCACCACCACCTCGGCCGAAGGCGTGGGTGAAGCACCGATAGCCTCGACGAGCAAAGATCGAGATACGAACGACAGGCGGCGACACATCGAGCCGCCCCGAGCCAGCCCGCATCCTCCCAACGCCAGGCCCCTTGAGCGCCCGTGGAGCCCCCTTGCGGGAAGGGGCGGCGTGGGGAGAGCGGTCGGCCGCGGCGGCGCACGATTTCGGCGACGGCGTCGCGCCTCCCGCCGCGGCGCAAATCCGGCGGCAAATGCCGGCGTAGGAGCCATGAAATCGCCTTCTTCCACCTCGCCCCGCCGCCGCCGCCAGACACATCAATCCGGTAAGGGCGCCGCCCTCCACCCCCGCCCCAGAGACACGGAGTTGCCGGGGGAAGCGAGGCCGGCGGCGCCAACCGGGCGGCGTCCGAGCCGCCGCGACGGCGGCGAGCAGAGGCGGCACCGGGTCCCACGCCGTCGGCACCCTGGCCGCCGCGACCGCCGCTAAGGGAGCCGGCGACGCCACGTTCGCCGGTTTGTGAGGCAGGCGCGCGTCGCGCTACCACGGGGAGCAGAGGCGGCGGCCATGGCGCCGGAGCCGGCGGCGGCGCCGGGTCGGGCTGGGGCATGAGCTCTCGACCGGGAAGGGCATGGGTCGATGGATCCGGCGTTGGGGGAGTCTGGATCCGTGTCGGAGGGGAGGTGGAGGGGCTGGAAGGCGGTGGCGGCGGGAGGGGGAGGACGGCGGGCCGCCGCCGCCAGGGGAGGGTCGGGTGGGGAGGGCTCCAACGGAAACATTTCTTCCACAGCCGGAATCAGCACGAATCCACCCTTATTTCTGCAATCAATCAGTTGGACAAATTTATATATTTCTCTGCCCGATCGATCAGTATGCATCCGGAATCACACAGCAGAGCACCCGGCACTTAGATGTGTTAGCAGCATATAATCAGATCTGATCTCAACCGCTGCAACCTGGCATATTGAAAAAATGGATTCATAAGGTCCTCGCACAGTGTGGGGAAAACCAACGGTAGACAGGAGCATGCAACACGAATACGATCATGATCGGTGGTATAAACTAATCCAGCCATCCAGGCCAAGCGTCTACTTGCACTGAAATCAAGTGGCCTAAGATCTGAAGGAGAAGCGAACAAACAACTGCGTCAGGAGTATGGTTTCCTTGCTCACCTTCCATGTCCATGGCAGCTGCTGATGCTCGGCAAGCTGCGTGCCCAAGGCAGATCCGATCATTGCAACTGCGCGACCCACACACTTGCCTGGTTGCTTCAGATAATAAAAAATGGAATGTGAGACAAACTGATCTGGTTTCCGACACCAGTTGCAGCCAATTGCATGCCCAGTAAGTACAACTTACAGAACCAGCTGCTAACTAATCATCCACAGAGGAGGCACAGACGGTGATGGGCAACCAATATGCCTGCTGACACAGTTGCAAATGAGCCCTCCCTCTACTTGCACCACGACGTGCACTCCCGTGAATTCCGGCCGTTGCGTTGCTGTCAACTAGCCCGCAGCGGCACATGGACGGGGCTCGATCTGTGCCTGTGCTCACTGTGCATGGTCCACGTTTTTCTGCGTGAGCTTGTACCTTACTAGTCTGTATCAACCACATTCTCCTTCTTAATGAAATACGCGCAACGGCGCGGTCTCGAAAAAAACTAGTCTGTATCAACCTGCTGCCCGGCACGCCCCAGGCACAGGCACTCCCCTATATATAAGCGCTGGTCCTGTCTTCCTCTCCGTCGTGTCCCACCTCACTGCCTAAAGTGTCAGTGTCCCCACCATCCTCTAGTCTTGGCCAAATTAAGAGAGAAAAAGTAGGGGTCAGTTCGTTAGGCATGGCTTCACCGGCGCCGGCAGACGGTGCCAATGGTGGGCTCACTGACCCACTTCTAGTGAGGACGATCGGACACGGCGCCGCCCCGAGGAAGCCAGGCCACGGTGCCAAGGGCAAGTATTGGGTGGCCTCCGATAAGGCGGAGAGGCGGGCTGCCAAGGAGGCCGGCGGTGAGGACGGCCGCGCGCTGCTGTTCCGGAAGTATAAGGTCAAAGGCGCCCTTCTGCACCCCTACAGGTAAAGCCACCTCAGCTAAATCGAATGTGCATGGCATGAACAGAAATACATACAGCCCAAACATGTATATTTAATGATTTTTATGTAAACATGCTGTATATTTTTTGCTAAAAGCGTATTATTTCCTAATTGCTTGTTAGACTTTGCCTGCTTAGATCCTGTAGGATTAATATATTCTCCAGCAAAATTTTCTTTAGTGATCAACTGTTGACCTGAGACTCCACCGGGGCCTCATTATCTTCCAAGCACTAATATATAGTAATAATAATATGGATTGCCAAAAAGTGATGAAAGGATCTTGTAGGAGGATTGCTATTTCCTATTCGGGTCACACACACACAACCACACACACACACACACACACAACCATACAGACAGAGCACAGCTTGCATTTCTATGGTCTGAGAACTGACGACATCTTTTCGTGTTACAGGTTGCTAATCATCATCCGATTAATCGCTGTACTCGTCTTCTTCGCATGGCGCATCAGGCACAACAAATCTGATATCATGTGGTTTTGGACGATGTCCATTGTTGGTGACGTCTGGTTCGGCTTCTCATGGCTCCTCAACCAGCTCCCAAAGTTCAACCCCGTCAAGACCATCCCAGACCTGGCAGCCCTCAAGCGGCACTTTGACTTCTCTGAAGGCACCTCTAGGCTCCCCGGCATTGACGTTTTCGTCACCACTGCCGACCCCATTGATGAGCCCATACTCTACACCATGAATTGTGTCCTCTCTATCCTGGCTGTTGACTACCCAGTTGACAGGCTTGCCTGCTATCTCTCAGATGATAGTGGGGCACTGATACTCTACGAGGCATTGCTCGAGGTCGGAAAGTTTGCGCCTCTATGGGTTCCATTCTGCCGCAAGTACTCCATTGAGCCAAGGGCACCAGAAAGCTATTTTGAGCATGTGGCGCCGCCACAGGCTGGAAGGGCCACACAGGAGTTCTTGAATGATTATAGGAGGTTGCAAATGGAGTATGATGAGTTCAAGGTGCGCTTGGACAACCTCCCTGATACCATCCGCAAGAGATCTGATGTGTACAATAGCATGAGAGCTGCAGAAGGAGATCAAAGGGCAACTTGGATGGCAAATGGCACACAATGGCCGGGTACATGGATTGATCCAACAGAAAACCATAGAAAAGGACACCATGCTCCAATTGTCAAGGTACTACATTTCAGATTAATGGTTGTTCAAATTACGAAAATGAGACAGTCACTTCTTGCAGAGCTTTAGTTCGGGAAAAATTTTAATCTTTCGATCTGTTGCTCGTTACAGCAATGTCACCACTGATGAATTTGTTCCTTCTTTAACAGGTTGTGCTGGACCATCCAAGCCGTGGACAACATCATGCAGGCAATCTCAGCATTGGCAGCACTGACGAGAGGCTCCCAATGCTTGTTTATGTCTCTCGTGAGAAGAACCCAAGTTATGACCACAACAAGAAGGCCGGTGCCCTGAATGCACAACTGCGAGGCTCTGCTCTCCTCTCTAACGCCCAACTCATCATCAACTTTGACTGCGACCACTACATCAACAATTCTCAAGCCCTAAGTTCGGCTGTCTGCTTCATGCTAGATGAACGGGATGGTGATAACACCGCATTTGTGCAGTTTCCACAGCGCTTCGACAATGTTGACCCCACAGACCGCTACGGTAACCACAATCGTGTCTTCTTTGATGGGACCATGCTTGCCCTTAATGGTTTGCAAGGACCCTCATACCTCGGCACTGGTTGCATGTTCCGTCGCTTAGCACTCTATGGTATTGACCCACCCCACTGTAGAGCAGAAAACATCACAGCCGAAGCTAGCAGGTTTGGTAACTCCACAATCTTCCTAGATTCAGTGTCAAAAGCCCTGAAAAATGACAGGTCAATCACACCACCACCAATTGATGACACATTCCTTGCTGAGTTAGAAAGGGTTGTGACATGTTCTTATGACAAAGGTACTGACTGGGGCAAAGGTGTAGGGTATATCTATGACATAGCCACTGAAGATATAGTAACAGGATTTCGCATCCACGGGCAGGGGTGGCGCTCTATGTATTGCACAATGGAGCATGATGCGTTCTGTGGTGTTGCACCAATCAATCTAACAGAACGTCTCCATCAAATTGTGCGTTGGTCTGGTGGGTCCTTAGAGATGTTTTTCTCCCACAACAACCCATTCATCGGTGGTCGCTGGATTCAACCCCTTCAGCGTGTCTCCTACCTCAACATGACAGTCTACCCAGTCACGTCAGTCTTCATCCTGATCTATGCTCTAAGCCCGGTGATGTGGCTTATCCCTGATGAAGTATACATCCAGAGACCATTCACTAGGTATGTCGTGTACCTTCTCATAATCGTCGTAATGATTCACATTATTGGCTGGTTTGAGATAAAGTGGGCGGGGGTTACATGGCTGGACTATTGGCGCAATGAGCAGTTCTTCATGATTGGCTCGACGAGTGCATATCCAATGGCAGTGCTGCACATGGCAGTGAACCTCCTCACAAAGAAGGGCATACACTTCAGGGTCACTTCCAAGCAAACAGCAGCCGATGACAATGACAAGTTTGCTGACTTGTATGATTTTAGATGGGTGCCAATGCTCATCCCAACAATGGCAGTTCTGGTCTGCAATGTTGGTGCCATTGGTGTAGCCCTAGGCAAAATAGTGGTAAACATTGAAGCATGGACAGCAGCGAAGAAGATGCATGCAGCATTGGGTCTGTTGTTCAACATATGGATCATGTTTCTCCTCTACCCATTTGCACTAGCGGTCATGGGACGGTGGGCGAAGAGGCCAATCATCCTTGTAATCTTGTTGCCAATTGTCTTTGTACTTGTCGCCCTGTTGTATGTAGGTCTTCATATCTTATTGGCTGGTGTAATTCCACTCTAGGCGTATAGAAAGCAATGTAGTTCCTGGTGTAGTTACCAAAGGAACCAATTGTTTTCCTTTGTATCAGTATACATTGTATTCTTACTTTGTAATAATACAGAATAATCCTATTTTTTTTTTGTGAACAGAATAATCCTAATAATTCAGACCATTTGGATTTTTGCTCCATACAACTTCAGCTATTGATGTTAGGCTTTAATTTTCCTACCACCAGTGACTTATTAGCTGATACAATTGGTCCGAGCTTGAATTTCTTATTAATTGATACGCTGACCATATGACCAAAAAGCCCTAACTACGCAAGTAATGGAGTGATGGTTTCTTCATTTGCATCCTTTGTACAGAGTCATCATGTCACTATTTTTGGTGGGAACTAGGGAAGAAAACGAATCGGATTCATATGGGATCCAAGAAAATAAATCGGATTCACATGGGATCCACCCGGATCCAGATTTTTCACTTAAAAAAATGCAGTTTGGGTATTGTTCGTCCAGCAATTTTTGTGGGCTTTTATGGAAAACTACAAATCACGTTACCTTTCAATGCCAGTTATATGAGAAAAATCATATAAGCAGGCGAGGATCTAGCACTGAGTGTGAGGCTGGAGCCTCCCAACGGCTGTTTCAAGTGTGGAGCCCCTTCAAAAATCCCCATTTATAATTAATTAAATCGCAGCTATGGAAGGTTGAAAAGGCAGTGGAACTCTGTTTGCTATATACTCTGCAGCATTGTATGTGTTTTTGCTGCTGCATTGTGAATGACTATGAGTCCAAAGTAAAATTTTGACAAGTAACAAAATGTATGCAATTTGGATACTGTTCATCAAGCAGCTTTGTAGGCTTTATGGAAAAGTAGGAATCACATTGTTTTCAGTACTGGAGAAGTTGTCAAGGTTATTTTAGACAAAACCAAATAAAGGCTTAGAAAATAGTGGCAACTAATATTCAGGAGTCCATGTAAATTAACCAAGATAGATCTGTTCATTGATCAGTGTGCTTGAACATATCATGGAGGCACCTTTACAACTAAAGAGCGACCGGAGATCTAACATGAAAGGAAAGCTGGTACCATGGAAGCACTCATGGAGAAGAATATTTTAATGGCGACGCAACACAGATGTAAAGGCTCCGATAGCTACTAAAGCCAAGCCTGAATGTTCTTTTATGGTCTCAAACTATGTTCATTTTGCAAAAGCTGGCTGTCCAGGCTTACTTCACCGAGAGAGCTTTACTGCAGCTGTCTGAACTCTCGATCTAAAGTAACTAGGCAAAAGTATTAATTTCCTGTAAGCTAAGAAAGTTTGCCCCCAACCGAGAGACATATAGTAGACAAAGTCACAAAGTACAATGCCAGAAGGAAAATTAGTTTTGCAGTTGAAATATCAATTATAGACGAAACAATTTCCTTCTTCCATAATTGAACCCAGAATTTATTTTTTGTTAGTCACTAGATTCAAGTACAGCTAAATGATAGGGGTTTACCTCGGTTCAAAAAAAAAAGTACAGCTAAATGATGAGTCTGGTTTGGGCGTTTGCCTAGGATCTTAATCTATGACTCTTTTATGCATGATTAAGCTGCCGCCATATATAAATCTAATCAGAGATCTCGCTACACATAATAGAGGCATACATTCTCCTCGTTTTTTGATTAGCACGTGAATTTGCACCCTTATTTCTGCAATAAATCAACTGGACAAATTTCTATATTTCCCTGCCCTAATGGTCAATATGCACCCGATATCACAGCAGAGCACCCGGCACTTAGATGTGGCATATCATCAGATCTGATCTCAACCGCTGCAAGAGATCCCTGCTTCTTGGCATATTAAAATTGGACTCATCAAGTTCTTGCACAGGGTCTGAAACAAACGGCAGACAGGAACATGCCGAACATGCAACACGATCATGATCGGTATAAACTAATCAAGCCATCCAGGCCAAACGTCTACTTACACTGAAACTAAATGGTCTTAGATCTGAAGGGAGAAGCGAACAAACAACCGTGCCTCAAGAATATGGTTTTATTGCTCCCCTTCATGTCCATAGCAGTGACAAGATCTAGTTTCCCATGCGCTGCTGATGCTTGGCTGCGTGCCCAAGGCAGATCCGATCATTGCAACTTTGCGACCCACTTGCTTGGCTGCTCCAGATAAAAAACGGTAGGAGAGACAAACCGATCTGGTTTCCATCTTCCAATCCTCCTTCGCCGATGCAGGAGACAGCGCTTGAAGCTGACTTTGACAGCGCACAACCACCACCCAACCAACTGCCCAGTAGAAAACTTACAGAACCGGCAGCTAAACTAATCAGCCACACAGGAACAGATGGTGATGGGCAACGAACATGCCTGACACAGGTGAAAATGAATAACAGTGCTAGCTCCACCCTCGCTCTACTTGCCGTACGTAGCCCACTGCACCACGACGTGGGGCGTCGTCGTGCACTCCCGTGAATTCCGGCCGTTGCGTTGCGGTCAGCCAGCCCGCAGCAGCACATGGACGCGGGTCTGTCTTCACCATTCACTGCCCATGACCCACGTTTTCTATATGATCTTGTAGTTTAGGCTGGAGCAAGTAGAGCTTGTAGTTTAGTCTGTGCACACCGCCAGATCGAACGATCCATTGGCCACAGCTCGCACACTTATCTGGATGGGTGCACTTCTAGGCAGATGTGTGAACTTGTAACCTGCCCGGCACGCCCCCAGGCACCCCCTCGTGCTTCGGCCTGGCCTCGGTGCCGCCTCCTATATAAGGGCTGCTCCTGTCCTCCTCCCGTCGTGTGCCACTGCACACTGGCTAGAGTGTCAGTGCCTCCATCTTCCTCTGTTCTTGGCAAAAGTAGCAGTTAGCTAGGACCTGCCAGTGCCAGGCATGGCTTCGCCGGCACCGGCAGACGGTGCCGTGTATGCGACCAATGGTGGCCTCACTGACCCACTTCTAGTGAGCGCGAACGGCCACAGTGCCGCTCCAAGGAAGGCTGGCCATGGTGCCAAGGGCAAGTACTGGGTGGCCGCCGACAAGGCCGAGAGGCGGGCTGCCAAGGAGGCCGGCGGTGAGGACGGCCGCGCGCTGCTGTTCCGGAAGTATAAGGTCAACGGCGCCCTCCTGCACCCCTACAGGTAAAGCTAGTTCATCAGCTAAACTGAATGTGCATGGCATGAATAGGAATACATACCGTCCAAACATGTACTTGATTAATTACTAATTTACTATTTACAGTTCAGCATGTAAACAAGGTGTATATTCTTTGCTTTGGAAACGCGCACTTCCAAATAGTTGCTTGTTAGACTTTGCCTGCATAGATCCAACTGGCTTAATAAATTCTATAGCAAATTTTTGTTTAGTGGACAAATGTTGACCTCACACTCCATCAGGGGTCCATCATCTTCCAAGCATAGTAATATGGATGGCCAGAAAGATATTAAAGGATCATGCAGGAGGATTGCTATTTCCTATTCTGGTCACATGCTCACACTAGAGCAGAGATTGCATTTCTTTGGCTTGAGACCTGACGACACGTTTTCATGTTACAGGTTGCTGATCATCATCCGATTGGTCGCTGTCCTCGTCTTCTTCGTGTGGCGCATCAGGCACAACAAATCTGATATAATGTGGTTTTGGACAATGTCCATCGTCGGCGACGTTTGGTTCGGCTTCTCGTGGCTCCTCAACCAGCTGCCAAAGTTCAACCCCGTCAAGACCGTCCCAGACCTTGCTGCCCTCAAGCGGCACTTTGCCTTCCCTGACAGCACCTCTAGGCTCCCTGGCATTGACGTCTTCGTCACCACTGCCGACCCCATTGATGAGCCCATACTCTACACCATGAACTGTGTCCTCTCCATCCTCGCTGTTGACTACCCAGTCGACAGGCTTGCCTGCTATCTCTCAGATGATAGTGGGGCACTGATTCTCTATGAGGCATTAGTCGAGGTCGGAAAGTTTGCACCACTATGGGTTCCATTCTGCCGCAAGTACTCCGTTGAGCCAAGGGCACCGGAAAGCTATTTTGAGAACGTCGCGCCACCACAGGCTGGAAGGGCAACACAGGAGTTCTTGAATGATTATAGGAGGTTGCAAATGGAGTATGATGAGTTCAAGGTGCGCTTGGACAACCTCCCTGATGCCATCCGCAAGAGATCTGATGTGTACAATAGCATGAGAGCTGCAGAAGGAGATCAAAAGGCAACTTGGATGGCAAATGGGACGCAGTGGCCAGGCACATGGATTGATCCCACAGAAAACCATAGAAAAGGACACCATGCTCCAATCGCCAAGGTACAAAAGTTCAGATTAGTTGTTGAAAATCTGAAAATAAGGCACTCATGCAATCCACTTACTTCTTGCATCAGGAATATTTAACTTCTGCATAATGTCGCTTGTTACAGCAATATCACCACTCACCACTGATGTTTTCATTCTTCTTTAACAGGTTGTGCTGGACCATCCATACCGTGGACAACATCATGGTTCACAACCCATTACAGAAAGCAATCCCAGCATTAGCACTACTGATGAGCGCCTCCCAATGCTTGTTTATGTCTCTCGTGAGAAGAACCCAAGTTATGACCACAACAAAAAGGCAGGTGCCCTGAATGCACAACTGCGGGCCTCTGCTCTCCTCTCTAATGCCCAGCTCATCATCAACTTTGACTGTGACCACTACATCAACAATTCTCAAGCCCTAAGTTCAGCTGTCTGCTTCATGCTAGATCAACGGGATGGTGATAACACCGCTTTTGTTCAGTTCCCACAGCGCCGACAATGTTGACCCCACAGACCGCCACGGTAACCACAATCGTGTCTTCTTTGATGGGACCATGCTTGCCCTTAATGGTTTGCAAGGACCCTCATACCTCGGCACTGGTTGCATGTTCCGTCGCTTAGCACTCTATGGTATTGACCCACCCCACTGTAGAGCAGAAAAACATCACAGCCGAAGCTAGTAGGTTTGGTAACTCCACAATCTTCCTAGATTCAGTGTCAAAAGCCCTGAAAAATGACAGGTCAATCATACCACCACCAATTGATGACACTTTCCTTTCTGAATTAGAAAGGGTTGTGACATGTTCTTATGACAAAGGTACTGACTGGGGCAAGGGTGTAGGGTACATCTATGACATAGCCACTGAAGATATAGTAACAGGATTTTCGCATCCACGGGCAGGGGTGGCGCTCTATGTATTGCACAATGGAGCATGATGCGTTCTGTGGTGTTGCACCAATCAATCTAACTGAACGTCTCCATCAAATTGTGCGTTGGTCTGGTGGGTCTTTAGAGATGTTCTTCTCCCACAACAACCCATTCATCGGTGGTCACGGATTCAACCCCTTCAGCGTGTCTCCTACCTCAACATGACAGTCTACCCAGTGACATCAGTCTTCATCCTGATCTATGCTCTAAGCCCGGTGATGTGGCTTATCCTGATGAAGTATACATCCAGAGACCATTCACTAGGTATGTTGTGTACCTTCTCGTAATCATTGTGATGATTCACATGATTGGCTGGCTTGAGATAAAGTGGGCGGGGGTCACATGGCTGGACTATTGGCGCAATGAGCAGTTCTTTATGATCGGCTCAACGAGTGCATATCCGATGGCAGTGCTGCACATGGCAGTGAACCTCCTCACAAAGAAGGGCGTACACTTCAGGGTCACTTCCAAGCAAACAGCCGCGGGGCGACAATGACAAGTTTGCTGACTTGTATGATTTTCGATGGGTGCCAATGCTCATCCCAACAATGGCGGTTCTGATCTGCAATGTTGGGGCCATTGGTGTAGCCCTGGGCAAAACAATGGTATACATTGGAACATGGACAGCAGCGAAGAAGATGCATGCAGCACTGGGTCTGCTGTTCAACATATGGATCATGTTTCTTCTCTACCCATTCGCACTAGCGGTCATGGGGCGGTGGGCGAAGAGGCCATTCATCCTTGTAGTCTTGCTGCCAGTTGTCTTTGCACTTGTTGCGCTGTTGTATGTAGGTGTGCATATCTTACTTGCTGGTGTAATTCAATTCTAGGTGGTATACCAAACATTGTAATTTCTTGTGTAGTTACCAAGGAACTAATTATGTTCCTTTGTATCAAATAAATGGTGTATTCTTACATCGTAATAATACAGATTAATACTAATTACATTCAGACCATGTGGATTTTGGCCCCATACAATCCATTTCAGCTCTTTAATATCGACTACATGGTAAATGTACAGTTTTGGTATTGATATTTGGCTTTAATTTCCCTACCACCAATGACTTCTGATACGATTGTAAATGCATACTATCTTTCTGGTGCTAATTTCAACCCTACTATTATCCAATATTCAGCTTTTAACAAAGTTTTATTCATAGCCTACAATAAGCTCTGTATATCCACGGTAATGCCAAGGATGCAGCATGGCACACATATTTCTAAGCTCATACAGCAAGGTAGAGTGAAACACACGGATAAAGCACCAGGTATTTAGAATTGCTCTCTACCAAACTAGAGATTGATCTCGAAAATAGAGAACTAAGTAGAAATTAATAGCGAACATTGCAAAAATCCAAGGCACCAAACCACAGGGCCTTTGACTCTAACGTTCTAGGGGACAATGTCCGGCCGGCTCGCACAGGCATTTGATCGAACACCTGAAGGTTACAGCGTAACAACAGAACCCCACTCCAACCAAACAATTGATTTCGTCGAACTAGAGGCAGAGGGTACGGAGGCTTACTTTGTGAGCAGGCAGAGGCGGAGACACCTAGGGCGAGGTTCCCTCAGGGCCTCAGGCGAGTACCGCCATTAGGACCCTGACCTCCTGCCGACGACAGCGTTCGTCGAGGCTCTGTGGTCCGTGCGTAGCGACAGGAGCCGGGAGGTTGAAGATGGGCACAGGACAGACGCAGCGCGCTGCTGGGCCGTGTGGCCAACAAGGCCCAATAGCCAGCGGCCCTGCGTGCCGGCGCCGGGCGCTGGCCTGGGCCTCTGCTGCTGGCTGCAGCTTGAGCTTGCTGTGCTTAGTGCTACCCGGCTGGTGATTTTTTAGAGATTGTTTAATCTTGAATTGGTGGATGCTGAGAAAGAGATGAAGCTACTCTGCTGCTGTGACAGTGGTAATAAATTTATTTTAATTTCAGGTTGTTTATGCTTTTTCTTGATCATGTAATATATGGTAAATTATCTGGACTGTTTTTTCATGATCGGGATTGAACCCTTTTTCATTAACTATGGGAAAAAAAATCTCCTTATGTGCTTTTCATACTAAAGTTAATCACGTCAAAATTTCTTTTGTACCATTTGTTTTCTGAATTATAGATTATAATATAATTGTTTCATGAAATGCCAATATATAGTTGGTATACATGCTCAGTCCGTTCGTTCAGTATCACATTTAGAAGGCGTTTTGGACAAGGTTTGGTCAAACATTAGGATTAAAATTATGAATAACTTTTAAGTCGTTGAGTTTGGAAATGTGAAAATTATATCAATATATTTGTCTTGAAAATTATATTCATAAAAATATACATATATAACTTTCCAATAATTTTTTTAAAAAAAAGAGAAGTCAAATTTGTGTATTGGAGACCAAGTCGTTGTCCTAAACTTCTTCTAATTATGATACTGAGTGAGTACATACTTAGACTGATATATCTTTTTTATATTATAAGGGCGGCAAAAAGCTTTGCCGCGGTTTATATTAGGCGGAGAAATAAAAAATATAAGTGTTCAGCCTAGCTTTTTGATTGAAAATCGGTCCCCCAAAACCAAGAACTAGGTGAGTGCACCACTGAACCTGACCAACTTTTTTTTTTTTTTTTTGGAAACAACTTACCAACTTTGAAGACACTGCCCAAACACCTAACGACTTTGGCCAACTTCGACTTAGACTCATATATTTTTTTGAGACCACGCCGTTGCGCGTTTTTCATGACTTAGACTCATATATATCGGCGAAGCTCTATATATGTATATAGTGGTCATTCTTCAGCTGGATCTGCCATTGTGAGCAGGGGAAGGTTAAGGTCAAGGAACACGAGTTGGCTAGGGACACAAGCCAAGCTTCGGTGGCTGCAGTGGTGGACATTTCAATCCCGTCCGCACCGCCCACAGCTCCCATGCCTATGGTGGCCGCCACGTCTACCACTCCACTACTCCGGGGCTGGTGGATGACCCGGTGGGCGATTTGGTTGAGGCTGAGTTCGCCAATCCACAAGACTCTTTGTCATGTTGGACGCTGCACCAAACAACGGCCTCTTGGGGCGAGGCGTCTCAGCTCCACAGCCTCGCCATCGCTTTGTTGAGGAGCATTAAGGTCGAACCTCGTCTTTGGGACCTGAGTTCGAGATGTTGACTCTCGGGGGCCCGACAACCAGCGCTTTCCGATGAGAATGACGGAGGGGGACGAGGATCCCAATGTGGTGCAGCACGAGATGAAGGCTGAGAGGTTGCTCCACGGGGAAGGCATCGAGGTGAAGAAGATGGCGTCGTCGACTTCGCCCGGTGGCCGCACCAGTCGGGCGTCGGATGGCGGTGTCACTCGGCTCGACTTCTGCTGGGTGCCGTGCCGACCGCCACCTTCGTTGATGCCTTCATCGCCTCCCTCACCTTACCACTCCGGGAGCCCCGCTATCCGAGCCGCCGCGGCTGAGATCATCAAGCTGGTAGGCGACTCTTTGGAGGCTTAAAAGAGCTCTCGTCTAGCCGCGAAATTAATCGGTTTACCGCGACTCACAACCTGAGCGACATGCGCGTCGGGTGCTCCTCTACAAATGGGACGGACATCGGGCAAATGACCCTCCAACACTCCCGGACGTGGCAATGGCGGCGTGGTTCCACAAACACTTTGGGGCGACACCCCAACAATAAAGAGGAAGCCGTCCGTGAGCTTTTCCAATGATGCATCCGAGCCGCCACGCGGTTCGCGGCAAAGGGTCTTTGAGCTCTGTAATATCGCAAAATTAGTTTCTTAGTTAGTACAACTGTATTGCTCCGCCGTTAGAGCCGGCGATTATTGTTAAGTGTTGCCTCTACCGGACTTTGGCACCTCGTCATTGGACCGATAGAGGCTGTAATCGTGACATCTTTGATTTCCTTTAATGCGATTACACGCACAATGCGCGCTTTCGATAAAAAGTTGGCTAGGGACATACTCCCTCCGTCCCAAACTAAATGTTATTTGGGTTTTTTGTACTACAACTTTGACTCGATTTGTATAAATATGCACATGATTTATATCTCGAAATAAATTTGTTAAAAAAACTAGATGAAAAGATCTTTCCGATGATACTAATTATGTAATGTAAATATTAATATATTTTAATATATATTTAGTCAAGGTTATTTCTCGGGAAGGAAGCGAGAACGACAGTTATTTCGGGACGGAAGGATGTCACGTGCCATGAGATAGGGCCCAGGATGGCGGCCCAAAAGAGGCCCACGAGGGGCGGGCGGCGCCAGGGGAGGGGCGGCGCGCGCGCCGCCGCCGCCGCCTCCTCCCTTCGGCTTCTTCTTCGGTAATTAATGCAAAAATAAAGAAAGACTTTGGTTAGGATTATCTTAGGACTTTTTTGGTGTGCAAGAGATATTCCAATTTATAAGGAAATCTTTTTTATTAGGTAATGAATAAGGTTGCTTTTAAAAGGGTTTCAATCTATAAGGAAACCTTTAGAGATTGCTTGATTTACAAGTTCCACTAGCCGTGCTATATAAGTAAGTGTTCTCGTAATCTCTAGGCCGCCCCCTCGGGCGCGTCGGCCACGTGTCACTCCCGATTAATCCGGTCTATGATAGCTGGTATCCGGAGGTCACTACGATCGATCCACCCACCACCATGGATACCGACACAAAGAAGATGCTCAAGGAACTGTCCCACACAGTTCTCCATCTTCACCACCCGCCTCGACACGCTCGCCGATCAACTTGCTGCCCTCCGGTACCAACCCGGGCGGAGGAACACAGGATCAAGCTGCTACAAGAGGCGAGACGGAGTTGAAGACGGCCATGGAAGACTTCGGCGCGCCTACATCAAGGCGAGAACGGAGAAGGGCAAGACGTCCTTCGCACAACCCGACCTAGCGGCCGATCCGAGAAGATGATGGCCAACTTCCTCGACCCGGCCGGCACGGGAGGGGCATGTCGACCTGGCGGCGCATGCGCCACCCCCTTCCCGATCGTCGACCACTTCCCCGCACTAGCACCTCGCTTCGCGCACAAGCTGTCCTTCCCGACATATGATGGGGTCAAGGTACGCGACAAAAAAAGTCCGGTATGCATCTTACCATCTCACGGGAGGAGCGCAGCAGTGGTACATGCGACTGTCCCAGGAGAAGGCGTTGACAGATTGGGCAGGCTTCGCCCAATACGTCAACGAGCGCTTCGGCCCAGCAACCAGACGCAATCCGCTGGGTGAGCTGGCATCGCTTTGGAAGACCGGCACCGTCGACGAGTACACGGAGTAGTTCCTGGCCCACGTCGCTCGCGCCGGATACCTCGACGATGAGCAACAGGTCAACGTCTACACCCGTCCTCGGGCGCGTCGGCCACGTGTCACTCCCAGATTATTCCGGTCTGTGACAAGGGAGCAGAAGATAGCTTATGACGGTAGGCCAAGACTCTCAATTAGTCCCGGCCAGAAACCGGATCGACTATGAGAGCTTTGTATAGATGTACATGACGTGCGCCGACTGGCGTAATTCAGAGCTCCATGTCTGGCATCAGTTGTGATCGATCCTTTCGTCCACAATTTGCATTATTCTTATCACCAGGAGTTAACTAATCAGGCCTGGTAGGTCAACGCACCAAACTTATTCGCCTGGCCTGACACAAACGCACGTCTCCACACGATGCTCAAGCTCTCGAACCCATCGGTTCTGCACCTCCGGAGGCACATGGATCGATCCGGTGATCCCGCAGATAGATATGGACGCACATTTTTCAGCATGACTTGCCATGCATGTTGACCTAATAGTGCAGTGTGTAGTACACCTCCATCGTCGGCCACTGGCCAGCAACGTCTATTTCTATATATCCGCTGCAGCTCACGCAGTCGCTCGCTCTCTTCGCAGTCCGCGAACCACTGCGCGTAGCCACTCAGCCAGCTAGGCTCCGTTCGTAGCTAGGCACAGCCAGCCATGACTTCGCCGGCGCTGGCCACCGGCGCTGTCATTGTGGAAGATGGCGGCCTCGCCGATCCACTTCTAGCGGATGGCAACGGCGCCGCCACGAAGGCGAAGGAGTTCGGCGCCGAGGGCAAGTACTGGGTGGCCGCTGACGAGGCGGAGAGGCGGGCGGTGACCGAGTGCGGCGCTGAGGACGGCCGGCCGCTGCTGTTCCGGACGTACAAGCTCAGGGGCGCCATCCTGCATCCCTACAGGTATCCCTGCGCGGCGCAGCCAAACTGAACTTTTGTTAGGCATACTATCCATACGAGATTGAGGATCACCGTACAATGTTTTTAGGAAGCAGAGGCGAATTTTAATTGGTTATCAAATAATATTATTATATCGTTTATATCAAGAATAAAATTCAGGGGCTCATCGACCCAATAAAATTATTCTTTTGCTGATAAAGGATCACCGTACAAGTTTTGTTGGAAGCTCTAGTAGATGCATACAAATGTAAACTGTACAAAGTATAGTGTAGTGTAGCAGTACATTTTTTACTACGGTAGTAGTAGACCTGACCAGTAGTACCAACTGTACAACTATATGGTGTTGTAGTGTAGTAGTACATTTTACTACGGAACCGTAGATTTGTTTTTACTCTCAAGCCGTTTTTGTTGGATTCTGTGAAGGACCGAAACGGCGACGGCCAGGGGGTGAATGAGAGCCTCAATTAAATTCTTCGAATTAGATGACTTGTAGCTCTCACGACCCCTCGAAGCAAAAACACACCACACGGTATGATCACGACCTTGGATGCAAGGTAGATGAGCTAGAGTTTGCTCTAGACTCACACGGCGGATCAACCGGAAACCGAACGAAACAAACACGCAAGAGACGGGAAGAAAACAGCCTCTGCAGAGTGGCCGGACTCATCGGCCGGACTCATCGGGCGAGTCGGTCCAGCGTCCGGTCGAAGCGCCCGGTCGATTGCCCTTGCAGACCTCTACGCCGACGCGACCGGACCGACCACCGTCAGCACGGTCGTGTGTCCGGTCGGAGCGTCCGGTCACCCCCGACTACGCGGACAGCACCGGGCGTCGGTCAATCCAGACGCGTGCGTCCGTGCGTGCGTCCGGTCACCCGACGCGCGCAGCGAACAGCACCCGACGGCGGCTCTCACCCCAAAATCGATCCAAACTCACTCAAATCGAAACCTCGGGTCACAAGAATTGAGCCATAGCATCTAGGCATGTGGGTGACCATTTCCCCCTTGGAAATTTCGAGATTGATGGAGTGAATCGAGAGAAATCGCGGATCACACGAAGAACACACCCAAAAGGTCACCTTGATCCAAAACTCGCCCGATCTACGTGCTCGTGAGGAATTAGCTCAAACCCTTCGGTGGAAATGATCCTCTCACGCCCTAGCACGAATCAACGCAAGAAAAAACGAGATCAAACGGTGCCAAATCGAAGAAATCGCGAGAAGAGAATAGGGGGAGAGGATGAACTCGGGAAGAACAAGTGAAGAACTCAAAATCACAGCTCATGAACAACAAAGAACACCGATCAATCGATCCAAACGTCACCCCGTGGATGGGCTAATCACAGCTAGCCCTTGCTGCGCAAATCTTGGTACAAATCGGTGGACCTCTCACACCTCGATCAGTAACCCTAAGCGAAAAATATGAAAATGAGAGGCAAGGGAGGATGAAGGGGTATGCCTCGCTAAATAGCCCCCTATTCCCTCCGCCTAAACTACCCCTAGGATACATGAGTCGGTTTTGTAACCCTAAAGCTATTTCCGTCGACTCGGGTAATCTTCGATCCGACGGCCACCGCGCCTTCCTCACCGGTAGCCTTGCCTCCACGCAATCTCCCGATGCCGCCACGTGCCGTCCTTCCGTCCGTAGGAACACCGGGTTTTGAGGCGCAAACCCGCGAAACCAGCCGCTGTGGTTTTGAGGCCCAAACCACCAAACCCGCCCGTGGTTTTGAGGCCCAACCCACGAAACCAGCGCCGATGGTTTTGAGGGCAAACCACCAAACCTCCTCGACACGTGTCACCGCCGTCTTGACCGCCCGAAGTCGCCAAGTCATCCGAGCTCCCCGCTCTCGCCTTTGCGCTTCGCCGTCTTGACCCGATCGACACGGTCCCGCCACGTCCTCTTGCATCCGTCGATGTCCCGGATGTCACCACCATGGCTAGCTGCCCGGCACCCGGTCCCTCGGTCCAAGCCTCACGTCCGTCCTTCACCTCCACGGTCGGCCCGGCCCCGCACGTCCTCCTTGGCACCTTCACCTCTCCGTCGCCTACCATCTCCGAGCTCCACACGCACAACACGAACCAAGAGATACGTCTTCGACACACTCCACGTGTGCCGGTGAACCATAGCCGAAGCGAGAAAAGATAAAAGAAAATGGAGAAAGAATATTGAGTGTTGACAATCACTACATCAAAACTAAACACATTTGAGATAAATCAACCATGTGTTCGCAATCTCCCCCCCTTGATGAGTGCATTGTCAACATTCAACACAAAGACAGAATAAGATAGAAGAAAGCACATCCGTGCAAGCTAAGACAACCTAATTGGATAGCAAACATGGAGCAAAAAACTTGGTTCCCAAAGACATGGGCAAAAGGCTCGACACAACCAAAAACTTGGTTCCCAAAGACATGGGCAAAAAGGCTCGACACAACCAAGCTAAACAGACAGCTAGTCCTCAAGAAGAGGTAGAACAGGCTCAACACCACTAGCACGGCTCCAACCCAATCTCTACCAATTTCTTTCACACATTTAGCTCAAAGTGGTAAAGAGATACTCCCCCCGAGTTACTCCCCCTTGACTAGTGCAGTCATCGAAGATACCAATTCAAGATACCAATTCACAATTCACGTCTTTGTATCTTTTCTCCCCCTTGTTGGCACATGCACTAATCAAGCGATGAAAATGCATGCAAAGTGCAATGAGTGAGCTCCAAGTTTATAGTCATCCAAATGAAAAGATGCTCTAGGTAGTGTCATGGCAACAAAATCAAGTGCTTAACACGGTGCTCAAAACGATCAAAAAGATATGAGATATGACTTGAAGGCATTTTGATTCAGTTTTTAAGCATTTCGAGAAAAAAGGTGTCCACCACAAAGAATAGCACATAGCATAAGTAATTTCGAAATCTACCAAGTGCTACACATGTATATCAAGAGGACTACCCCAAGCAAAGTTTATCCATCATGCCAAAGAAAGAACCAACACTTGCCAACAACATTTTAAGATTATCGGAGATTTAGCGGATACAAGCATTGGTCCAAAGACATGAGTGAGTGGTTATCCACAAATCGCCTTACTAATCAACCATGTCAAGCCTATGCATGTGAGCAATCGAAGCTTAAGACAATGGTGCAGGTCAAACACTACCAAGCTCGGGGTTCAACTCAAGTGCAATGAGAAGTTGTCCCAAGACTTGGATGTGGGACGGTATGGACCCATCTCGATCTTTTCCATACACTTAGCTTAAATTTCAGATTTTAGCATATGAAAGCATGTGGTCATCTAAGCAAGTGTATAACTCGATTGAATGAGACATAGTCACCTTAGCATACATGATAAGCACAAAGGATCTCAACAACTTAAACATGCTAGGAACTATCTCAATGGTGAACATTTTGCAAGATTCATCGTTGTTAAGCAAGTTCACATAAAAAACGACTTTGCTCATAACATATACCAATTGAATGAAGGAGCACAAGCTATAAGCACCAACAAGTAATTGTTACACTAAACGAGCATAGTCTCATTGTGATCAATATAACCAAGAAGCTCAAGATGCAAAAATGTACATGATGAATGCAATATGATACAAGATAATGCACAAAGTAAAACAAACCTAGCACTACATCGTACATCAACTACAAAGCTACCCCTCAAAAAGGATAGCACACGCCCAACTCTCCTCGAAATTTGGACAAAAACGGACTTGATCTAATGGCTTGGTAAAAATGTCCTTAATCTGTTGCTCTGTGTACACATCTTTGAACATCTATATCCCCTTTCTCCCGGTGATCTCTCGAAAGTGATACCTCACCTCTATGTGTTTGGTCCGGGAATGCGGGGACTGGGTTTTGGCTACACTCACGGCTCCCATGCTATCACACAACAAGGGTACACGTGAAAACCTCAACCCAAAGTCTCTCAAAGTGGCAACCATCCCAGCATTTGGGAACAACAAGCGGCGGCGACAACATACTGCTTCAACGGTCGGTGGCGACACCGGGCGCTTGCGAGGCGACCAAGACACAAGAGAAGTACCAAGAAACCGACAAGTACCGGAAGTGGACTTTCTATGCAAACGATCACCCGGCATAATCGAGAATCGAATAGCCAACCGGGGAGAGAGTGGAAGAAGCCGAGTACCATAGGCCAAAGTCGGGGGTAAACCGCAAGTACCGAAGATCCTCTTCACACACTGAAAGTGAGAGGTGCTTGGCGAAGGGGCGAAACCGTCTTGCAGAGGCACACAAACAAAGCGGATGTCGGGCGCGTCGGCCGTCGCAATGCGGCGTGCGAACCGATCATGCTTCGTACTCCTTTGGTCCACGACTTCTCCATCCTTGTCTCGGCCGTCCGGGGCCGTCGTCGTCGACATGGGCGTCGAAAGAGGCTTGGCCTCACCCATGCGAAACTTGCGGATCATGTCCTTCGTGTACTTGCCCGGTGTACGAAAATCCCATCCTTGGTTTGTTTGATTTGAAGTCCAATGAAGTAGGTCAACTCGCCCATCATGCTCATCTCGAACTCCTCGCTCATAATCTCGCAAAACTTCGATACCAAAGCATGTGAAGAGCCACCAAAGATGATATCATCCACATATATCCGGACTAGGAGTATGTCATTGCCCTTCCTAAGCGAAACAAGGTCTTGTCTGACCCCCATCACAAAACCCTTAGCTAATAGGAAAGCTTTTGGTCGCTCATACCGGGCTCTAGGGGCTTGTTTCGGGGCCGTACAAGGCCTTGTACAACTTGTACACATAGTGCGGGTGTTTAGGATGCTCAAACCCCCGGGGTTGCCTCACATACACCTCCTCCTCTATGAACCCATTTAGAACGCACTCTTGACATCCATCCGGAAGAGCTTAAAGCCCTTCGAGGCTGCAAAGGCAAGCAAAATCCTAATGGCTTCTATGCGGGCTCACGAGGAGCAAAGGTTTCCTCATAGTCTATACCATCTTTCGACAAAACCCCCGGGCAACTAGTCGGCTTTGTTTCTCACAACCACCCCATCCTCACTGTTTGTTCTTAAACACCCACTTGGTTCCTATGGGATGACACTTTCGGTGGAGGTGGCACTAAAACCCAAACTTGGTTCCTCTCAAAGTTACGCAACTCCTCATGCATGGCATTGACCCAATCCGAATCGGATAATCTTTGTGTCAAGATCTTTGGGCTCAATAGTGGAAATAAATGCAGAGTGAGCAAAGTGACACATAGCATAGGTTTTGGAACGAAGTTACCCTTTGATCAAGTCCTCCGATCATGGTCTCCCAGGGGGTGACGACGCCTGATAATGTCCGAGGCGCCGTGCGCCGAAGATGTCGCCTCCCCCTCGACCGGAACGAAACCTCCTCTGGTGCGGCCGTCTCGCCCGAGGAGGCCGCTCCCACCGACCCCAGGAAGTAGTGGTAGTAGAGTCGGTCCGTGGGCGTCGTCGTCGTCGCTTGAGCAGTGGTAAATTTGGGGGCAAGCGGTGGAGTCGCCGGGATCACCCCGAGCCAACATCTTCTCTCGCTCCTCCTCCACAAAAATGCTCGCTCCATCTCTTCCTTTCCCGCACACTCAAACACGGAAGAAGAACAAGGTGCGTTTCATCGAAGGTTACCTCACACGTCTCTACAACGCGGTTAGTCTCAAGGTTGAGAACCCTCAGAGGCGTGTGAGTGCAAGGCATAACCAAGAAAGATACCATCAACAGATCGAGACTTCGAATTTGTCAAGGTTACCTTGCTTAAGAATGAAGCACCGCATCCAAACACACGGAAGTGACTCACCTTGGGCGATCTCCCAAACCGCAACTCATATGATGTCTTCTTGGTGAAAGCACGGAGGAAAATGCGGTTGGAGACATGGCACGCCGTGTTGATTGCCTCGGCCCAATACTTCCTCGGAGTCTTGTGTTCATCAAGCATGGTCCTTGCCATCTCCACAAGCGTCCGGTTCTTCCGCTCAACAATCCCGTTCCGGGCCGTGGAACATAAGGGCTAGAGAAGCGGTGCTCGATACCCAAGTTAGTGCAAAGAGACTCAAGCGAGAGTTTTTGAATTCTCGTGCCATTGTCACTGCTGAATCGCTCGAATAATTTGTATCGGTCAACTCAGTCCTTAGTCTCAAAATCAAATCACGAGCAAAACCAAAAGCCTCATCCTTGCCCTCCATGAAAAAGACCCAAGAGTATCTCGAAAAATCGTCAACGATCACTAGACAATACCACTTCCCACCCACCGACCTCACCGAGATGGACCAAGCGTGTGTCCATGTGAAGAATCTCTCCGGGTCTAGAGGTCATGATCCGAAATCCTTTGGGTGGTGGGAAGCGGATACCATCTTCCCGTGACGACAAGGGTGGCAAACCAAATCCTTCTCAAATTTGAGCTTAGGCAATCCTCGGATTAGATCCATTGAACTTAACCTCGCAAGGAGATCGAAGCTCAAATGACCTAGTCTCCTATGCCACTTCCACAAGTCGGAGGAGGACCCGGCCAACAAGCAACAAGAGGTGCCAAAGCCACGAGAGAAATCAGCTCGAAAGACTTGCCCAAATGGCACGATCCAAAGCAAATAAGATCACCACGAGAGTCCAAAACTTCGAGAACATCCAACCTTGAAACATTACCTCATACCCGTGCGCCATGAGCCGAGAAACAGGAGAAGGTTGAAGTGCGGGTTGGAGACGGCGCCCACATCCTTGAGCACAAAGTGGTCGTTGATCCCGATCGACCCTCGTGAAAGAATCTTCCCTCTGTTGTTGTCCCCGAAAGTGATGTACTCTCTTGTCTTCATGGGGGGTGAGGTGGAGAACCACTTGGAGTTTCCGGTCATGTGACGAGAAACGGCCGGAATCAATGAGCCACATGTCCTCCAAACCTTCCGGCCTATATCAACAATAGAACATGGGATGAGCATATGGCGCAACAGGGGTTAGTAAACTTGGAAGAGTACCGGTGTTGACCATCATGCCCCAAATATGCATTAGGTAAAACATACATCCCACGCCCCATCTTGCCACCCTTCTCACCACGCACAACAAAACGTGGTGCACTCCTCTTCTCAACCTCAAAACTCCCAAAGCGAGGATCTACGTCCACTCGCGGAGCACCACCACTAAACGATCTCACAAACCGTGGCCCAAACTTCGAGGGCCTCCTACCTTGAGGCCTAGCAAAGCGCCTCTCGAACCGACCGCACACCCTTCTCATACATGCCAAGTGGAGGGTGATACAAGTCGCGGTTCTCGAACTCAACTTGACGCCTAGCATCCCTCTTCCTCCTAAAGCAAAACTCAACCAAGTGACCATCCCTCCGGCAATACTCACAAAGTGATACCTCACCTCTCTTGGGTGGTGGTTGGTTCACTCTCTTGGGTGGATGGTTCACTCTTGTCGTGGTCTTGGCCTTAGGAAGGGTTTCCTCAGGGATCCTGGGCAAAGTGTCAAGTGGGTTCTTGAGGTGGTTCGGTTTGGGAAGCCACACTTGTTTGGGAGGTGGAGTCTTAGTGGGTTCTTGGAGAATGTCATCTTGCACAATGGGCTTGAAGGCTCGGTGGAGTGATCTTGGTAAACTTAGGAGTGTTGGTTGGTTTCTCACTCGAGCTCAAACCACTCCCTTGACCAACCTTTCCATAGATAACTTCACCCTTCCCACCTATAGCAAAGCCTAAACCCGATGTGTCGGGTCCCCCTCTTGAATCGACTCATCATCATGCCAAGCCGTGGCTCTCCACTAGACACCCAACTCGGGAGACGGAGCGAAGGTACTTGTTCTCCTCTTCTACTCCGCCCTTACCATGCCTACAAGACATGAGCTCCAACTCCAAAGCTTCACACTTAGCACATCCCAAAGACGGTGCTATCCGAAGTTGGCCTTCTCAAGCCGCGGCAAGCTTGGCAGCCTTCTCGCGCCAACTCGGATCGCAAGTCGGGACAAGACTTGCACGCACTCAACAACATCGGCCTAGACTTCAACTCAACATGCTCATCTAGCAAAGCCGAATACTTGACCGCAAAGACACGATGCTAGACATATGCACAGCGACAAGCATCACACTCCGTCTCATCGAGACATCGACAAAGCTTCCTAAGCAACTCAATCTCGATCCACGACCATCTCCCACTTCTCCTTGTACTCCTTTCTCTCCCTAGCGGCACGCTTAAGCAACTTCTCTTGACAAACAAGCGCATCACCCAAGGATTCAACCTCATCGAGAGAGATTCGATTGTAGGAGGTACCTCGATGGGAGAGGAAGAAGAGTCGCCCGGGTCGCCGCCTCTCCTTCGAGGGCCATGGTGCGAAGCCCCGGGCTTGAAGTTGGTGAAGAAGCAAAGTCCATTGAGCTTGTCCTCGACCTTGCGCTCGGGCTCCTCGTCACTTGAGGAAGATTGCCCGTCGAGGAGTAGTTGTCGAGGTCGTGAGGGACGCAAGGAAGGCGTGCTTGTGCTCCTTGGCACGCTTGAGGTACTTCTTCTTGATTGCCTCCTTGTCGAATCCCTTCTTGGACTTGTGCTTGCCGGAGGTGTACTCGCGCTTGTCCTTGCGCTTGTCGAGTCGTACTTCTTTGGAGTAGTACTTCTCGCCGAGTACTTGTCTTTGTTCTTCTTGGGGCGGTGGCAACGAAGTGGTCCGGATCTCCGCACTCGAAGCATCGCCCTTGGAAGCACCGCCCGCCGACGGTTCATGCGGTTGTTGTGGAACCGCGAGAATCGGCCGATGACTAGTGCAAGCTCATCATCCCCAAGGCTCTCCATCTGCTCCTCCGTCACGGCACACCAAGGAAGACAAGGCGAAAGAAATTGTGAAGGGTTAGCGTAAGAACCGGAACCGCTCTTACCGGAGACGAGTGCAACATTCGGGCGCAGATGGGTTCTTGAGCTTCGCCCGGATCTGGGCCTCAATCTCGTAAGACTTGAGCTTGTCAGAGCTCGTCGGGAGTGAGGGTGTCGAGTTGGCGGACTCCATGATCGCGGACACCTTCACATCCCACACCTTCCGATCCGTAGCGCACAAGAGCAAAGAGATCGCCTTCTCGTGCTCGCCCAACCTCTCCAGAAGGCTTGTTCGCACGAAGCTTGTTGCGCATCGCCTCGAAACCTAGCAAAGAGAGAATCGATGGTCTCGCCATCAATTTGGATGAGGTTATTGTACTCTCTCTTGTAGGTTTCAGAGAGGCGAGCCTTGACTTGTGGGGTTCCCTCATGGTAGCTCTCTAGAGTCTTCCACACCTCTCTAGCCTCACAAGTGGCTACCCTCTCAAACTCGCTATCCTTGAGGCTAGAGAACAAGACACTCCTCGCTCGGTTGTTGGCATTGTGTTGGGCTATTTGATCCTCACCCACTCGGCGGCAAGCACTTGGTAGTTCTCGCCCTCAACGATCTCCCACACTCTCAATCTATCCCCATGAGATGCGCTTGCATCTTAATCTTCCAATAGGGATAGTTGGTGCCATCGAACTCCGGAGGCTTGCCACCAAAGTGACCAAACCTCTCCATGTCGTTCTCAGCGGATCAAGAACCGGTTAAGGTGGATTTGATCCTTAACCTGCTCGATACCAATTGAAGGACCAAACGGCGACCAGAGGGGGGGTGAATGGGAGCCTCAATTAAATTCTTCCCAATTAGATGACTTGTAGCTCTCCACGACCCCTCGAGCAAAAAGCACACACCACACGGTATGATCACGACCTTGGATGCAAGGTAGATGAGCTAGAGTTTGCTCTAGACTCACAAATGATCAACCGGAAAACCGAGCTAAACAAACACGCAAGAGACGGAAGAAAACAGCCCGCGCAGTGGCCGGACTCACCGACCCGGACTCTCGGGCGAAGTCCGGTCAGCGTCCGGTCGAGCGTCCGGTCGGATCGCCCTTGCGGACCTCTACGACGCGATCGCCCGGACCGCCGTCACTGCAGTCGTCGCGTCCGGTCGGAGCGTCCGGTCACCCGACCGACGCGGACAAAGACCGAGCGCCCCGGTCAATCCAGACGTCGCGCCCCGGTCGTGCGTCCCGGTCACCCCGACCTTGAACAGCACCCCGACCGGCGGCGACTCACCCCAAAATCGATCCAAACTCACTCAAATCGAAACCTCGGTCACAAGAATTGAGCCATAGCATCTAGGCATGTGGGTGACCATTTCCCCTTTGAAATTTCGAGATTGATGGAGTGAATCGAGAGAAATCGCGGATCACACGAAGAACACACCCAAAAGGTCACCTTGATCCAAAACTCGCCCGATCTACGTGCTCATGAGGAATTAGCTCAAACCCTTCGGTGGAAATGATCCTCTCACGTCCTAGCACGAATCAACGCAAGAAAAACGAGATCAAACGGTGCCAAATCGAAGAAATCGCGAAGAGAATAGGGGGGGAGAGGATGAACTCGGGAAGAACAAGTGAAGAACTCAAAATCACAGCTCATGAACAACAAAGAACACCGATCAATCGATCCAAACGTCACCCCGTGACGGGCTAATCACACAGCTAGCCCTTGCTCGCAAATCTTGGTACAAATCGGTGGACCTCTCACACCTCGCCCGTAACCCTAATCGAAAAATATGAAAATGAGAGGCAAGGGAGGATGAAGGGGTATGCCTCCGCTAAATAGCCCCCTATTCCCCCTCGCCTAAACTACCCCTAGGATACATGAGTCGGTTTTGTAACCCTAAGGCTATTTCCGTCGACTTCGGGTAATCTTCGATCCGACGGCCACCGCGCCTTCCTCACCGGTAGCCTTGCCTCCACGCAATCTCCCCCGATGCCGCCACGTGCCGTCCTTCCGTCCCCGAACACTTCGGGTTTTGAGGCGCAAACCCGCGAACCCCCGCGCTGTGGTTTTGAGGCCCAAACCACCAAACCCGCCCGTGGTTTTGAGGCCCAACCCACGAAACCCAGCCGATGGTTTTGAGGGCAAACCACCAAACCTCCTCGACACGTGTCACCGCCGTCTTGACCGCCCGAAGTCGCCAAGTCATCCGAGCTCCGCTCTCGCCTGCCGCGCACGCCGTCTTGACCCGATCGACACGGTCCCGCCACGTCCTCTTGCATCCGCCGATGTCCCGGATGTCAGCCACCATGGCTAGCTGCCCGGCACACCCGGTCCCTCGGTCCAAGCCTCACGTCCGTCCTTCACCTCCACGGTCCGTCAGCCCGCACGCGCCCCTCCTTGGCACCTTCACCTCTCCGTCGCCTACCATCTCCTCGAGCTCCACACCTGCACAACACGAACCAAGAGATACGTCTTCGACACACTCCACGTGTGCCGGTGAACCATAGCCCGGCGAAAAAAAAGATAAAAGAAAATGGAGAAAGAATGTTGAGTGTTGACAATCACTACATCAAAACTAAACACATTTGAGATAAATCAACCATGTGTTCGCGATTCTCGCCGTGCTGATATGGCTGCAAGGATCGATCTTACAAGCACACTAAGACAATATTTGCGAAGTTTCTTTAATTTATCCTGTGTTGACCTCCACATTCACGCGGGACGCTCCCATGTTCCAGGCAGTCAGGCACTACTTTGGATGCTAATGTCATTAATTAACTGGCACATGTGCACCAGCAATGTTGCTTCCTTTCTGCTTTTCATTAGTAGCACGAACATGCACAATCATTTGGCATTTCAGTAACGGGAGGCCAGAAGACCCCCGTGACATGTACTTTCACCAGTCATCAACATTGATGACATGATTCTGATGTCAACCATGCATTCTTCTGTTACAGGGCACTAATCTTCGTACGCCTAGTCGCGGTCCTCCTATTCTTCGTCTGGCGCATCAGGAACAACAGATCCAATATCATGTGGTTCTGGGCTATGTCGGTTGCCGGGGACGCTTGGTTCGGCTTCTCATGGCTCCTGAACCAGCTTCCCAAGTTCAACCCCATCAAGAGGATACCTGACCTTGCTTCCCTTAGGCGACACTATGACCTTCCAGATGGCACCTCTAAGCTCCCTAGCATCGACGTCTTTGTCACCACCGCTGACCCTGTTGATGAGCCAATTCTCTACACTATGAACTCCATCCTCTCTATCCTCGCCACTGATTATCCGGTCGACAGACTTGCTTGTTACGTCTCTGATGATAGTGGGTCATTGATCCTTTATGAAGCATTGGTTGAGGTTGCAAAATTTGCAAAGTTGTGGGTTCCATTCTGTCAGAAGCATTGCATTGAGCCAAGAGCACCAGAAAGGTATTTTGAGATGAAGGTGCAACCACAGGTTGGTAAAACAGCACAAGAGTTTATGAATGATTATAAGAGGGTGCAAATGGACTATGATGAGTTTAAGGTGCGATTGGGTAATCTTTCTGACACCATTTGCAAGCGTTCGGATGTTTACAACAGCATGAGAACTTCAGAAGGAGATGCACATGCGACTTGGATGGCAAATGGGAAGCAGTGGCCAGGCACATGGATGGATCCAATGGAGAACCATAAGAAAGGACATCATAGGGGAATTGTTAAGGTACAAAATTTCAGAGTACAAGGTTATTGATTTTTGAACAAGTACACATATAACTTGCAGACTTATCAAACCCACTTATTACTTTGTAGATACTAATTCCATACACTTTCTGACACCTTAATTCCTTTAAACAGGTTGTGTTGGATCATCCAAGCCATGGACATCACCACAGTCCCCAAGCTGACAATGAAAATGGTGTTGTTGGGTTAGGCCTACCAATGCTTGTGTATGTCTCTCGCGAAAAGAATCCAAGCTATGACCACAACAAGAAGGCAGGTGCACTGAATGCACAACTGCGAGTCTCTGCTCTACTCTCCAATGCACAATTCATCATCAACTTTGACTGCGATCACTACATCAACAATTCTCAAGCTCTTCGTGCAGCAGTCTGCCTCATGCTTGATCAACGAGAAGGTGATAACACTGCCTTTGTTCAATTCCCTCAGCGCTTTGACAATGTTGACCCAACCGATCGATATGGCAACCACAATAGAGTATTCTTTGATGGAACCATGCTTGCCCTGAATGGCTTGCAAGGTCCATCCTACCTTGGCACTGGCTGCATGTTCCGCCGCATAGCACTCTATGGCATTGACCCACCTCATTGTAGACAAGACAACATCACACCTGAATCTAGCAAGTATGGCAACTCCACTCCCTTAATAGACTCAATCTCAAAAGCCATAAGAGAAGAGAGCCTAACCACACAACCACCATTTGATGACACATTTGTCACCAATATGGAGATGGTTGTGGCAGCTTCTTATGATAAAGGGACTGATTGGGGTAATGGGGTTGGGTACATCTATGACATAGCAACAGAAGATATAGTGACTGGATTTCGCATCCATGGGAAAGGGTGGCGTTCCATGTATTGCACAATGCAGCATGATGCATTCTGTGGCACAGCACCAATCAACATAACAGAACGCCTCCACCAAATTGTTCGTTGGTCTGGTGGGTCCCTAGAGATGTTCTTCTCCCACAACAACCCACTCATAGGTGGCCAGCGGATGCAACTTCTTCAACGTGTCTCCTACCTCAACATGACAGTCTACCCAGTCACATCACTCTTCATCCTGCTCTATGCTCTCTGCCCGGTAATGTGGCTCGTTCCTGAAGCAGTACACATCCAGAGGCCCTTCACTAGGTATGTAGTGTACCTTCTCATGATCATATTGATGATCCACATAATTGGTTGGCTCGAGATAAAGTGGGCTGGGGTCACATGGCTAGACTATTGGCGCAATGAGCAGTTCTTCATTATTGGATCAACAAGTGCGTACCCAATAGCACTATTGCACATGGCAAAGAAACTCCTCACGAAGAAGGGTGTACACTTCAGGGTCACTTCCAAGCAAATAACCGCCGACAACAATGACAAATTTGCTGATTTGTATGAGATGCGATGGACGCCGATGTTGATTCCCACGGTGTTTGTTTTGGTTGCCAATGTTGGCGCTGTTGGAGTGGCCATGAGCAAGGCCTTGGTGTACATGGGAGTGTGGACGGTTTCGGAGAAGACTCATGCTGCTCTGGGACTTCTGTTCAATGTGTGGATCATGGTGCTCCTTTACCCCTTTGCACTGGCGATCATGGGACAGTGGGCGAAGAGACCGATCATCCTGCTGGTACTGCTGCCAGCAGTCTTTGTAATTGTTGGCATGATATATGTGGCTCTGCATATCTTACTTGCTAATGTCATTCCAATATAGACAGTGTGTTAGTCAAAGAAAGCATTGCATTTGTTGTATCTTGTGTAGTAAGTAGGAGACCAATTGCGTTCCACTGTATCAAATATAAATACTTTATTTCGTACTTGATTATACATATATAGCTGTTCCAGTTCAAACTACTTGGTTTTTGGTCCGGTACAGTCCACTTCAACAAGGGACCGGGAATCAGAAGTTTATATTGTTTTTTCTAACCCACCAGAGTGCCTGACTCTACTTAATTAGTTTTCGGGCATTTCATTGAGACTTGAAAAAAAAGGTACGCTGAAAGATCAGTGGGCGAGGTGGGCTGGTGTTATATGTGGTACTGTTGGCGCAGGTTGGCCGGCGAGTTGGGCAGTCCGCCGCTCCCGGTACAATGCACGCGGCGCCTCCGAAACTGATTCGCCACTTCGCCTGATGGCGAAGTCTCAGTTCTGAGAGGCTCTCACCCGTTTAAATCCTGGGTGTGACACCATTCGTCGTACTTCAGGCTCACATCCAAGCAGACGGAAGCCGTCTGCTCCGGCGACAGGTTCGCCGATCTGTACGTCGTGAGGTGGGTGCCGCTGCTGGTCCCGGCCGTCGCCGTTCTGGCCGTGAACGTCGCGGCGGTGGGCAAGGCGGCGACCTAGGGCCTGCTCACGGAGCAGGAGCAGGCGCAGCACGCGGTGCTGGGGATGGTGTTCAACGTCTGGATCCTTGTGCTTCTCTACCCGTTTGCGCTCGGGATCATGGGACAGTGGGGAAGAGACCTGCCATCCTGTTCGTCATGCTGGTGATGGCCATTGCTTCGGTCGTTGTCGTGTATATCAGCTTTCGTGCCACGTACCTAGCAGGATGGTCAGACATGGCAGCTGCTTCTCTTGGTCTACAGGCGAAATCGGTGATTGCAGCTGGGTCATCCGGGTAGATATAATTATTTTTATGACACCGTATGTTTGGTGTAATAATTTGGATGTCTTGACTCTAAGAGATATGATCTTGGGTCAAGTAAGATCCATCCAATGTTTGTTGTTGACGCGACCATTTTCAAGATTGTTGAAGTCACCTACTCTGTATTCGAACTTATGTGACCGCAGTAACCGGTAAGGAATCAGACAAGAACCTGGCTGACACTGATTCTATTCATGCTATGCCGGCAATACCATCCCTTCCCCACCAAGCAAGTCCTCTGTTTTCTCAATTCATCAAGTCTCTAATCATGACTGTAATATTTGTTTACTCGCTTTATTAGTCCAGTAGTCTTTGACAAATCAAGTGATCTTCACTGCTACACAAAAATTTTTGCAATGTACTTAGGTTTAATTAACCGTGGAGGTTAATTAAAAAACGCGAAGTTAATCAGTTACCCAGATGGTGGTTTTTTTTGAGACAGTACAACGCAGACGCCACAACACGCACGCACACTCACCCCTATGAACACACGACGCCAAACCCTACCCCTATGAGCACCTCCGGCGAGACCGGGGCCGGCAGATCCTGAGATTCTCGAAATCACCGTAGGCGCCGTCGTCGTCGGGAACGCCGCTACCACTTAATGTATAACGCCGAAAATCCTGGGAAAATCCCAAAGAAAGGTGCGAAGCACAGGGATTTGAACCCTGGTGGGTAGCGCCCCACTCGGACCGCCCTACCATTGGACTAAAAAATGCGAGTTAGACGGTGGCGGCTTCCACGGTGGTGGCCCGGATGGTGGTATCGGCAGATTTGGCCTCGTTACCTCCCCTTCGCCGGGCGACCGAAATCGACGATGGTGGCCCACGGAGGCCCGATCCAGCCTCATCGTCGTCGACCGGACCTGGTGTATACGGATCTGGCGATAACGACCTCTCCGGTGGTGGATCCAGTCCACGGTGGCGATCCACGCGCGGAAACCTCTGCGGCGGTGTTGATTCTCACCTGCGGCGGCCAGGCCTAGACCAGCCCCGTTAGGTTTAGGTTTACTTTTTTCTTTTTCTTTTTCTTTTAATTAAAGGCGGTGGTGGTTATTTTTACCGTGTCGGTTTTGGCGATTGGAAAACCACCACGATTAATCGTTCGTTTAACCATGGTCTTCCATTCGTGACGATTCGAAAACCGCCATGGTAAATGAAAAAAAAAACACCCTTTCTAAAGTTTCCACTAGCTTGAAAACATCTGTTTTGAAAGCTTTAGGGGCTGCACCTAATAAGAGTAAAAGGGAAAGCATGTTCAGCTCGGCCGGTTTGTTTTGACGTGTTTTTCGCTTGATGACCGATGAATCCGTATAGAGAATGATGTTTCTCACACTTTTATGGTGAGCGATGGCTAGGTTTACGAACAAGCCAAAAGATAAATATCATGTTTATGCGGCGATAAACAACTAGTTTATAGGAAAAACAGCAAAGAGACCGTCGAACTATCGCCAAGGAGGGACTCCGCAGTCAGTAAACCTAGGATGACATCTTTGATTGTCGAGATCAAAAGATAAACACCATATCAAGGTTGGAAGAAGAGAGTAAGGATAAAAACGTAGATTGATTTCTTTGGTAAGATTAGATGCTCATATTCTAGGGTGAGTTGACTTATCCCCTTAGGGATCGAAAACCATTAGAAATCCATGCCGAAATACAATTTCAACCATTAGAAAACCCTCCCTTCCTTACCAACTCCACTGTTTTCAAAATTAATCAAGCATATGATCGCAAATCTACATTGACAGTTGTTCGCCCCGGAAGAACATTCCTTGGTGCATGGTGGTTCAGAGCAAGACCTACTTCTCTTTTTTTTTTTCTTCCTCATAACTGCATGTCGGGTGAGTTGGAAAATGAGAAACAACATCATTTTTTATAATGGACCAGAAAAGTCTCACTCACTGGAGGATTATGTTCAAGGAAGAAGTTGGCTTTGTTTGTATCATGGCCAAAACCAGTAGAGGTGCTAGAATTAATGCTTGGAGAGATAACTACATATAATATCTTTTCTTTTTCTTTTTTTTGAGCTTAGAAGCTCTGTACCCTTTTGTAAATAGCCATTCTTTCATTTAATGAAAAAAGAGGGGCAAAACCTCTTTTGGTTAAGAAAAATGATGTGTCCACTGAGATATTTTGTACAATTACTTGCAGTTTTCATCCCATTTTATTGTTCCCTAATTCCTTTTTATTTTATATTAATCTATCTATTTTTCCTTTTTTATATTATGTTTTTATGTTATATAACAAAAAACATATATGTATTCTTATTTTCACAATTTTTAGAAGGATTGAGATATTTTGTATGGTTCAAAAACCTTGCCAAGTATTTATTAGAAAAAATTAACAAAATAAAAATACAAACCTCTTCAAAACCGCTTGAAACAAAGGTAGATAGGTAATTTCAACGGTTTTGAGAGTTTGGAGACATATAGCTTAGAGTTCAGAAAAATTAAAAAAAAAATTCTGTGTGTACTCAAAAAAAAAAATAGAGTAAAGGGACTTGCCCCCGTCTATTAACTTTCGCCAAACAGACCATGTCCAGTTACAGACACCGGCAGCATGGGTAACCCATGCTGCAATTCCCAGGTTATAACCCACAGGCCAAACAGAACCTTGTTTGCCTCTCAACATAACAGACCTGCTAAATCCTAATGGTTTTAAGCCACTCCAAGTTATTACAAAGCCTTATTGTGGAGCTTAAGCAGCTACCACCTAAATTCGCACAAAAAAGAAGATTTTGATAGATTGTCGCCTGCACTGTTGTTCATCCGACAACAGCAGCACTCTTCCAGCTTCCAGGTCTTCAGTGAGTTGAAACTTTTACTGGTCTCATCCATCCTGAACCAGCACACCATCGCATCTTATCAGGTCTTCAGAATTTGCTACACCAACCAGTACACTTGCATAGCTTCTCGTTTCACCATCTTTGCCTTCAGCAGCAGCGACGAACACTTTTCCTCCGGGCATAACACCGACCAGTTTTGGATAGTAATGGCAATCTTGTGGAAGAGTATAGCCATACTCTCCCACTGACATCTCTGAAAACAAAGTGAGTTTCTGAGTTTCCACAAACACCAAAAACCAGCAGAAGTTACTATGTTCACCACACAGTTTCTCTTATTACTAAGCCAATATTTTCCAATGGAATCTAAAGAATAATCAAAATCTGTGTCTAACACTCTGGATAGAGTATCCCACATGTTTCTAGCAACCACACAGTCAAAAAATAGATGCTGAACAGTCTCTATCTCAGAACAAAACAGACAAGTTAAATCCTTAACCTTTTTGTCTTTTGTTCAAATTGTCTCTAGTCAGACATCTATTCTTACTTAGCAACCAAAGAAAGTTATGTACTCGAGGAGGAACCTTAATAGACCACAAAGCAGGCACTAAAACAGATTGAACACCCCTAAAATTAACTATTTTATATAAAGACTGAACAGATATAAAGACTGAACAGAGTACACTCCCTTTGAATTGAATTGCCAAATCATTTCATCATCCTCATCATTCAGTTCTAGAGTACTAGCCAACTGATAAACTTCATCCCACATTTGCATCATTTCCTCATCCCCCATTCTAGAAAAGGTACACTTAAGTTGTGAACCATCCCAAAGCTCATTAGTGGTTTTGTCTTTTTCATTCATAGACCTATACAATTTCCAATATTGGATGGCCAAATTGGAATCCCCAAGCCAGTTATCCTCCCAAAACTTAACTTTCTTGCCATTGCCCACTTTCCATTTATATCCTAATCTAGCAGCCTTAATAGCCCACATAAAACCCCTGAAAAAAGGGGAAGCACCAATTATATTACTCAAAAAAAAAAATTCCATTGGGTGCCCTGTGTTGTGGGCTGCCATGGAGGCCCAATCTGAGTTGACGCATCGTTACCTCACTGGGCCGCCAATCGTTTACCTTATTATATTACTACTACTATACTAGGCTGCAAAGGCGCACCCACCAACTACAGCTGCCCGATCGATTACACCGGCCCGTGTAGGAAAAAATCAAAGAAACCGGGAAATTGATTATAATACAATAACCTTGTGAAAATGAGATGAGATGCCTGAGCGGCTGAGGCACTGCAAGGTGCAGGTGTGCGTCAACGTTGGGAATGACCTGAAGCTAATGTGTTGCCGCGCGCCCCTTGTGATCGATTTTTCGGATGACAAAGCTCTGCTCCAACCACCATAAAAGTGCATGAATAGAAATCACCATCATCCTGCCTCTGCCGCTTCCAAGATGCCACTACACACAGATGGCTCATCATGGCCGGCCCTATCGGTCACCATGGCCCAATCGGTCACTAGCTAGGTACGCGCGCGCACGCACGCTAGGGCCCTCGCCGGGACCCCAACTTGTCACGGCTCATTCGCTTCTTTGCTACTAGTATAATCGATCTCCTTCCATTGCCTCGCCGACACTTGCAACTTGTGCGCTAGTGCCAGCGCGCAGCTTGTCTCGCATAAAAGAATCGGCGGAAATCCATCTAGCAGCGAGGGCATCCGGCCGCGCCGGCGAGCGAGCGCGCAGTAGTGGACGCGCGCAATACTGACGCAGACGTACGGGGCCGATCGAGGACAGGTTGGAGTTGGGAGTGTTGGATCGACCATCAGAGGCACGCAGGCAGCTTATCGTCCAAGCTAGACGACTAGCTAGGCGAGCACGCAATGCAAGCACCTCACTCTGATGTAGGTGCCCTCAGCACGCGAGCAAAGCTGGCCGAATGTGCCCTCAGCACTCAGCGCACGATCGACGATAGCTAGTATAGCTAGTAGTGTGTGTAATGCACGCTCGTTTGGATCGTGGGCGATCGATCTGTGAAGCCATCGGCCCCAGATGCAATGCAATATTATGCAAGCATATACTATAGTCTGTCATCAGATCATCGATGTGGACGGACCGTCTGCTCTGACCCATCCGGCCGGGCACGGAACATTTGACCGTACCCGATGACGCCGATGTGTATACATGCCAGCGGCGTGATGCGGATGGGCAATCCGATCCGTCGTCGTCGTCTGCGGATGTGGATGTGCTGCCTGTCACATGCTGTTTCAGTGTTATATGATGATCGATTTGGTTCTCACGCTTTGCATTGCTGCGTTCTTAATTAGTTTATTTAGTTTGGCTCTGGCTGAGGTTTCAAGCTTATTGCTAATTCCTATGGTTGCAAACCGTGGTTTCCCCTACTAAATAAACAGCATAAACACCATGCCTATAAAAACCAGGGTGGGACACAATTATTAGTATCGCCATGCATGATCTCTGAACTACTTTACTACTGTTTCATGAGTAGTAGTCTATATGATCGAACCATCATGACAATAATTTATCGGAAAGGCTAAGCGTTTCTTAGCTTATCTAAAAAGTTCATCTTGATAATCTAGCGTGCCTCGCTTTTGAATCTACATGGTGGATTGTAAAGGTGCTGCGGTTTTCTTCAATATATGCCAAGGCGCCCACGGCACACAGTACAGAGGTGGACTCCCTGTATTACATATGTCAATCCCAAATGCTCCATATCACATCACATTTCTAAAACCGTGTAGTTTCATGTGTCGTTTGTTGTGTATATATATACATGTATGTATTATACCAGCCACAGTACGCAACTATATAAGCATGTACTACATTGGGTTAGATCTAGGACTCAAGCAGAGAGCACAACAATATGCGGCTACTATAGGGTGTGTTTATTTCCTAGTCACATCAACCAAAAAACCAAAAGTTCTAAAATTCTCATCACATCCCTGTCCTGTGTGGCATGAACAAAATTGCGTGCTGTTTACTAAAAGATGGGACGGGGAGAGCAAAATAATGAACCGACAGGAAATTAACCCCGTCGAATCGCAACTCACGTCTTCAACACTGACGAATTTTAGGGAATCCAGTGCACGAATGATGTACTGGCCAGTGTAGTGGCCACTAGCTACAGGCTAGCATGCAGCTCTCTGGCGTTATGCAACACTTACTACCGCACGTGCTGGATCTGAAGATGTATAGTACGTGTACTAGCACAGGGTGAACCTGCGGCGCGCGTGTCGGTGTGACCGTGTGAACCTGCGCAGGATGCAGGGGACGCGACGTGCGATGGGGTTGGCGCTACCGCCAGCGCCAGATGGAGACCAGAGGCATGCATGTCACTATGCGTGGCGCCGAGCAATCTGCGCACATGGATCACCGATCTGCTAGAATAAATCCAAGGCACCATCTGCATTCTTGAAAACAAGGCTTTTGTTTTCTACTCGCAAATTATAACTCATTCCAAAGAGTTAAATTATCTTAACTTTGAATAAAATTATAGAGAACTAAAAATATTTATAACATTAATTATGTATATTATGAAAATATAATTAACGAAGAATCCAATCATACTCAGTCGACATCTAAAATGTTATTATCTTATCATTAGATCTTAGCCAAACTTGAGATGTTTTAAATGCCAAACTTGAGATGTTTTAAATCTCCAAAAATTCATAAAATGGCTTCCATCGGAATAGCTTGATCCGTTAGGCCGCATCAATCGTCCTCCATGCACGTCTCCGTCGTCACATGCATGACTGCGGTTCAGAATAATTTGTTATTATTATTAACAAAAAAACTAAAAACAAGGGCGCGCCGTTTAATTAATTGGATGATGCGATCTTGGCTTATCTGCCTGCTGGCCTGGCATGCATTTTTTTTATATATATTTTTTTTTTTTTTTTTTGAGAATTACACGGTACAACGCAGATGCTCACAACACGCACGCAAGACTCACCCCTATGAAACACACGACGCAAACCCTACCCCTATGAGCACCTCCGAAGGACTGTGCGCCGGCCGCAGATATGGAGATTCTCGAAGTCATAGGCGCCTCGTCGTCGACGGAACGCCGCTTACCACTTAATGCATAACGCCGGTAAATCCTGGGAAAATCTCAAGAAAAGGTGCGAGCACCGGGATTTGAACTACGGTGGGTAGCGTCTTCGAATAAGAATATTCTACATTTGTTGATAACATTCTGCAGTAGTGATAATAAGCATCTTTCGGTACTAATTAAAAAGCATAGAGATACACATATAGTGAAGATCCACATGATGATCAAATAATCTCGGCTCCATGCACATCTCCATCATCACATGGCTAATTTTTATGAAATAGCAAATACTTGAGAAGAGAGTGTACTAGTGACATGTGATTGTTCATATAGATAGTTCGTGGTTTAGTTTTCTATTGTTTTCATGGATCAAATAAACCAAAAATATGTCACTAATCCCAACGTACAACTCATCCAGATCTGGTAACAGAGACCAAACTGTATATATACATTTATTTACAAGTCAAATCTAAATACATCTAACATGGCAGGAGATTTTGATCTGCCTAGCTTCTTGTAGCCGTTGTATTCATTCTCTCGTTGAACTGGACAGCACGCATGGCATAGCAATAATAATCTCCTCTTGGCATGTGTTACAGATGCTGCCATCGCTGCAAATAATGCACTTAAGAATATAATAAGCTGGTCCACCCTGTAGAGCACTGTAGCTTTGTACCCCCGTGATGGGGATACGTTGGGTCGTCGACGAGAGGCCCGCCAGCCGACAGCCGCGGTCAGGACCTTTCTTCTTCGACTGCTTCTAACCGACGATCGATTGATGGGATCAGATTAATGTGTGTCTGATTTTATATATATAGGTACTCCTCCTACCTGTACTACATACCCCTTGTTATATATGCAAGTGACCAGCGCATATATCTGCACACTCCTCTGTACACTACTCAGTTGTTCTCAGTGGTGTACCGAGTGAGAGAGTGAGCTATAGCGATATATAGCCTCACTAGCTTACGGACCACGGAGCCAATTAAGCCCAGCTAATTCAGTCCTTACTCCTTACCAGAGCTAGCTGCCATCAGCTGCTAGCTAATTCTAGTGACTGATCATTGATCGAGGCATATGGCTCCGCCTCAGGCGCCGGTGAACGGCAGCGGTGTCGTCGTTGCCGGCGGCGGCCATCACGGTGGCAGCATGGACGACGGCGTGGTCGGGGCCACGACAACGACGGCGGTGGCGGCAGCAGCGAACGGCAACGGCAAGCAGCTCGGCACGAGGAAGAAGGAGAAGAAGAAGAAGCCAGCGGTCGTCAGCCCGATGGACAAGTACTGGACGCCCATCGACGACAAGGAGGCGGCGGAGGCCGTGTGGAGGACGGCGGCGAGGACGGGCGGCGCCCGCTCCTGTTCCGGACGTACAGGGTCAGGGAATCCTCTTGCACCCCTACAGGTGCGCAAGTACCACTGTTTCTACTTTTGGCCATGGCTCGTGTGAATCGTGATTGCCATTTTGGGAGTGTCAATGATCAGTTACGTCGACACACGACTATTTTCCTCAGCTCTAGTAAAATTATACTATTACTGTATTTCCAATAAAGTAAAAATAGGATAGTTTGCCCTCTTTTAAAAGGGCTACTCTACATGCTAAGCTACCCGTAGGGATTTTATCCTTCGCTGCCGAAAATAAATTACTCTCGGCTGAGGCCTTTTAAAAAGAGGGACTCAGTTTTTAGAGAGAGAGAGGGGAACAATGTATACACAATTTTCATAGGAGAGACAGTGGTTCTTTGGTTTTTCCTTTTTTTTCAGAAGGATCAGTGGTTCTTTAGTAATAATAATGGTACACCGAACTTTTAGTTGGGTGTATGTAATGTAATAAACAATAGGAAAAGAATTGGACTTGCATTTATCACTGCGGCATATAATATTGGGCCGGATATGAACGCCCGCTTGTTTGTGAAAGCGCATATTTCCAAGATGGGCCTAAGGCCCAGCATGTTGCAACGCCGAAAGCCACGCCGTGCTCACCGATCCGCGCCGCCAAAGGAAAAAGTCTACTTTCCATCCCTCAACTATCGCAAAAGTTCGATTTTTCATCCCTAAGTGCAAAACCAGCTATCTGGCGTCCCTCAACTATCCAAACCGTTTACTTTACCTCCCTCGGCTGTTTTGCTAGTGGTTTCATTGACGTGGCAACGTGGGCCTCACAGAAAGAGGAGAGAAAGAGAGAGAGAGCGCGCACCGGTGAGCGCGGGGGCTCGCTGTCGATGGCGCTGCCGTTGTGAGGGGCATCTGTGCTTGGCCGTGGTGCATCGCATGGGCGGGGGTGGGATGGGCGCATCTGCGCTTGGACGTGGCGCATCTCACGCGGCGGCGGCGCGCTCGCACAGCCAAAGGGCGCGTCCCCGTGGCGGCGGCGCTCAGCCGGGGCGCGTCCCATGGCGGCGGTGGCGCGTGGCAGGGGAGAGCTCGCGCGGCCAGGGGCGCGTGGCGGCGGCGGCGGCGGCGCTGAGCCGTGGCGCATCCCCACGGCGACGACGCGTGGCATGGGCGAGCCCGCGCGATGGTGACGCGCTCGCGCGGCCAGGGATGGGTCGCCGCGGCGGCGGCGCTTGGTCGGGGCGCGTCCAGGTAGTACGGCACGACAACGCCGCCGACACTGAGAGAGACCGCATCGAATTTGTGTATGCGGTGATGGACGCGGTGTGGCTCCCGTCCCGTCGGTGTCGAGCGGGGACCTGACCTCTGCCGTCTCATTCATGCTTCCCGAGGTGACCTCGTAACCCTCGGAGAAGAAGCGCACGCCGATGAGCTTGCGGTGTGGGACGGGAAGGCAGAGACAGGACGAGAGGAGTGCCGACGCAGCGCGACCATGAATGTAGCCGGACTGGGAGTGCCCACGAACCCCGAATTAGCTGTGCCATCCCACAACCAAGGAACGTGGGTGCCATTGCCGGGCTCCAAGCTTTGCCACACACACGACTCTGCGGGGATAGGCACAGGCACCGTGCATACTGCTACGCTAAAAATAGACACACACACACACAACAGATTAGCTATGACAACATGCGAGCGACCGGTGGAGCACGCGGCCGGCTGTAAGCTCACGCCCCAGGCGGCTCGCGGAGCTCGCGGCGGAGCAGCAGCACGCGGGCGACCGGCAAGCACGGAGCTCGCGCCCAGGCGACGCGCGGAGGTCGCGGCCGAGCAGCAGTCATCGTGGAGGAGCGCCGCGTGGTGGTGGCCAACTACGGCGATAGCCGCATCCTGCTCAGCTGCTCTGCCGCGGGGGCGGCGGCGACCCGGCCGTGCCCGTGGCCAAGCTCGGAACTGCAGCGAGCCCCGCGCTCACCGGTGCTCTCTCTCTCTCTGCTCTCTCTGTGGGGCCCACATTGACAGTCACTAAAACCAGTCACAAAACAGCCGAGGGAGGTAAAGTAAACGGTTTTGGATAGTTGGGGGACATCAGATATCCTGGTTTTACACTTGAGGGGACGAAAATCAAACTTTTGTAATAGTTGAAGGATGAAAAATAGACTTTTTTCCGCCGCCAAATCGCCCCATTTTCGCATCCCAGCCCAACGGGCCTACAGTCCAACAGGCTAACACGGAGTGCCGGAGATGACCGACGGCGACCCTACCAGCCCCGATGGCGGGGCGGCGATGTCGTGCCTCAGGCGCTCTCCCTGCGGTCCCGTATCCCAGCTTCCGCTGCACAGCCCGGGAGCTTTCCTGCTCGACCCCCTCCGTTGCTAGCTGCACCTCGTTGCGCAGGTCGCCGGGGAGCGACTGCAGGGCTGGCGGTTGTGTGTTCGTGGCTGGCGTCCCGCTAGGTTTGTCGCGCTGGCACTTCTCTCATTTCTGGATCTGCGGTGCGATGAGTTGTGTCTGAGAGTCGAGATGCCCCATGCTTATTGTGCAATCCGAGTCTGCTGTGTGCCTAACTGAAGATTTCATCTCGTGGACTCCAATTCATTACGCATGGATTAATTCAGTTCTGCAGCTCTGTTTTGCAAATCGTTACTGACAACTTGTAACGAATTTTAAAAAGTCGATACACCACTGTTGTATTTACGCGTATTGTCACTAGTCATGGTATTTCCAGTGATAGCATTGTCACTAGCAGTGGCAGTTTTCCTTGATTGCATGTACTAATTTTGTTTCCGGTTTTTCTGCAACAGGTTGTTGACCTTGCTGAGATTGATTTCTATCATCCTGTTCTTCATATGGCGTATCAGGCACCCGTACGCCGATGGCATGTGGCTCTGGTGGATATCCATTGTTGGAGATTTCTGGTTTGGTGTCACTTGGTTGCTAAACCAAGTTGCAAAGGTCAACCCTATCAAGCGTGTCCCAGACCTTTCCCTCTTGAGACAACAATTCGATCTCCCTGATGGAAACTCTAATCTCCCCAGACTGGACGTTTTTATCAACACCGTTGATCCCATAAATGAGCCTATGATATACACTTTTAACTCTATCCTATCCATCCTTGCCGTAGATTACCCAATTGATAGGACTGCTACCTACCTCTCGGATGATGGAGGGTCCATAATCCATTATGAGGGCTTGCTTGAGACTGCAAATTTCGCAAAACTTTGGGTTCCATTTTGCCGAAAACATAGCATTGAGCCGAGAGCTCCTGAGAGCTATTTTGCTGTGAAGTCGCGCCCATACACAGGAAATGTACCAGATGAGTTTGCCGATGATCATAGGTGCATGTATAAGGAGTATGATGAGTTCAAGGTGCGTTTGGATGCACTTTTTACTAAAATCCCCGAACGCTCAGAGACATACAATGCAGAGGCCAAAGAAGGTGTAAAGGCAACCTGGATGGCAGATGGAACACAATGGCCAGGAACATGGTTTGACCCTGCTGAAAACCACAAGAAAGGGCAACATGCTGGAATCGTTAAGGTATGCAATTTTTCTAGCCCTTTTCCTTCGTGTGGATAAAACTTAGTCTCTAATAGTGGTGACTTATAATTAGCATAGTCTTGCAAGAGTGACCTAAGAAAGTGTATTAATCTATTACCCTTAACATGGCTGTTCAACAGGTTATGTTGAATCACCCGGGCGATGAACCTCGGTTTGGTGGACCAGCAAGTGCTGAGACCCCTCTGGACTTCAGTGCTGTTGACGTGCGTCTCCCAATGCTCGTCTATATCTCCCGTGAGAAGAATCCAAGCTATGACCATCAAAAGAAAGCAGGCGCCATGAACGTGCAGCTGCGGGTCTCTGCACTTCTGACTAATGCTCCCTTCATCATCAATTTTGATGGTGACCACTACGTCAACAACTCACAGGCCTTCCGAGCTGCAATGTGCTTCATGCTGGACCGGCGGGATGGCGACAACACTGCTTTTGTTCAGTTCCCACAGCGCTTTGATGATGTCGACCCAACAGACAGGTACTGCAATCACAACCGTGTCTTCTTTGATGCCACCTTGCTCGGTCTAAATGGCATCCAGGGACCCTCCTATGTTGGCACCGGTTGCATGTTCCGCCGGATTGCTGTCTATGGTATCGATCCACCTCGTTGGAGAACTGATGCCTTCAAGCTCGTGGACAACCCCAGCAAGTTTGGCAACTCAGTGCCCTTCATCAACTCCATACCATCAGCTGCGAACCAAGAATGGTCCATGACATCACCACCGGCACATGAGGAGTCTGTCATGGAAGAGCTGAATAATGTCATGAAGTGTGCATATGAGGACGGTACTGACTTTGGTAAGGAAATAGGCTGGGTGTACAACATTGCTACAGAGGATGTGGTGACCGGCTTCCGAGTACACAGGACAGGGTGGCGATCTATGTACTGCCGCATAGAACCAGATGCTTTCCGTGGCACTGCACCTATCAACCTCACTGAGCGCCTCTACCAGATTCTGCGCTGGTCGGGCGGTTCCCTTGAAATGTTCTTCTCACATTGCCCACTCCTTGCTGGCCGTCGACTAAACTTCATGCAACGAATCGCCTACACCAACATGACAGCCTACCCAATCTCATCAATCTTCCTTGTTTTCTATCTCCTTTTCCCCATCATTTGGATCTTCCGTGGTGAGTTCTACATACAGAAGCCATTCCCCACATATGTGCTGTACCTCGTCATCGTCATAGCAATGACAGAACTGATCGGCATGGTCGAGATCAAGTGGGCCGGCCTAACGTTGTTGGACTGGATCCGCAACGAGCAGTTCTACATCATCGGGGCAACAGCCGTGTACCCATTAGCAACTCTGCACATTGTGCTGAAGCTAGTACTTCGTGGGAATGGTGTTTCATTCAAGCTGACAGCAAAGCAGGCTACAAGCACCGTGAACGAGAAGTATGCTGAAATGTACGTAGTGCAGTGGGCGCCACTGCTGATCCCCACAATAGTGGTGATCGCCGTGAACGTCGGAGCAATTGGGGCAGCAATTGGCAAGGCAATCGTTGGGGGATGGTCACTCCTGCAGATGGCCGATGCGTCCCTCGGGCTGGTGTTCAACGCTTGGATCCTGCTGCTGATCTACCCGTTTGCGCTAGGAATCATGGGGCGGTGGAGCAAGAGGCCCTATATCCTGTTCATCTTGTTCATGGTTGGGTTTGTTGTAGTGGCGGCGGTGGTTGTTGCCATCCATGCTGCGCGCACTGGTTCTGTTCGGTTCCATTTCAGGCATTCAGGTGGTGCTAGTTTCCCTACAAGCTGGGGGTTTTAGCTTGTGTTCATCATTGATTCGTGGCATGGGTTGCAGTTTGTTCCCTTAGCTGAGAGTTTCTTCGATGTGGAGCTTTTACATGATGTAAATCGTGCATTGATTGTACAAGTTTGTTCAGTGAATAGAAAGCATTTGTTTGGGAAAGGAACAAAAAATGGTGGTAAAGTGAGAAAATTTCTGTCTTGATTTTGACATGTACGGTATGTGAGTGCAACGTGGCTCTGATTTCTTGGACAGGGAACTTGAAGCTGGGGTAAGAAACTGTCTGAATATGAGTGGTGGTAATTGCTGAGTATGACAGCCATCGGTTTCATAATTTGGAAAAATAAATCTACTCGCATGTGTTGTCGTGGTCATCATTCTGGCATTATGCAGTCGTAGTGCATCTTCGACCCACGAATAGGCTGTCACAAAACAACAGGATCCTATTATGAAACCGGTAGCATTAGTAAGTGTAAAACCAATGATCGGCAGTGGCACGGCGACGCCACTGGGCAAGGCAGTGCTCGGGGCCTCTTACGCGCGATGCTCTTGACCACGGCCACATGGCAAAAGTCTGTTAGGACAACCACTAGGCACACTGCAGCATCGCGCGTAGCAGACTTTGTGTGCAGGGGTGGCGCAGAGTTCAGGTGATCGGTGTTGTCGGCACCGAGCCTGGATCGCATCGGAACTTCATGATTGCGACAAAATTTCTTTCAATCGGCCATTAGATATAACGGAATATATCAGAACGCTAAAAGTTCAGTTACAACACAACAACGCTGAAATAGACGACCACATGTGTATGATCTGGTGCTTCCTACATAATACATGCAACTCAAGGCAGCAGCATGCCAGCATTTCAGAACACCTGTCGTTAGACACACAAAGACCCAGGGCAACCACATGCATATTATTAGAAGACAGTTGGTGAGATACAAAAGATTGCATCGGCTCGAAGCTTCCAGTGCTCCAAATCTGGATGCAAACCTATTCCTGAAACCAAATGGATGCAGTTATTAGAACATCAAACCACCATTGCAGAAAGAAAATGCATCCAAAATGTCTACTCCATTGCTTTCCACAGTTATTGTGCTAAGGCATAATTTGAAGGGTGGAGTATTCACGGTTCAGGCAAAGTTTCGGCTCAAAAAGTAAAGGTGCATATAACACTTCATGTTTTTTAATCAGAGCTGACAATCTTCCTACTGCACTTCCTACTGCAGGCATCGATGTAGAAAACACACACATTACAAAATATTGATTTCAATCTGCAGGTATAAAAAGATGGCAAAAGTTGAAATGGTATAGCTCTCCAACAGATTTATTGGTGCCTCCAGGCCTAACTAGATTTAACAAACAAAAAGATCCGGGATTCCAAATAAGTTTAACAATACTAGAATAGACAGGAGCTCATTCTAATTGAAAGGCCTATGTAGCTGAGTTTAGTCTCATAAGCCCAAAGTTTACAGCAAACTGCTCAAAAGACTATACTTTTGTAGACTGTCAGCGTTGTTTGGACAAGACTAGAGAACTAGTACCACTCAGCTCAGTTGCTTCAATGGATCGTAATATATAGCAATTTAAAACTGCAACCAGGTAAGTCTATCAGTCACAAATACAAACACTAGACAACATGAAGTTTCATAGAGTTATGCCAAGTGAACAGATCAATAGAAAGCATTTGTCAAAGTTCAGAATATTTGCATCAGCATGGGAGGGAAGGCAAGGAGGGAACAGATATAGGTCCCACATTACCGAAACTAACCCTTAAACAATACCCAGACAAGTAATTCAACAGTACCCAGACTAATCCTATGTGAAAAAGGTGACAACCTCGCACCGAAAGTCACAAGCATACATACCCTTTCTAGATTTGAAACAAATGACCACAAGCCTGTCCATAAACTCAAGCTCATCTTTTTTTATTTCATGATTTTTTGAATACTATGTCATGGATGCTCCATGAGAAATGGTTTTTATAGTACAACGCTATTACAAACCCACTACGCGATGGAAAAACAAGCAGATCATGAGTGAATTCCTGAGTGTGCTTTTACCTTTGCTACACTAGAGAACACACATGACAAGAAAAACAATGTTAACAAATAACAAGAATAGCCTGCAGGTCACTACAAAAGCAAATTATCAAAGCCCACATGAACTATGTAGTGACCAGAGAGATCTATAGAAGACTTGGTTGAACCCACAATCACGTCATTCAAATAGCATCAGAGTCACATAACAATAAATTTAGAGTTGTGCTAAAATGCAAAAGGCAACACTTCAGAAATATACCTCTCCATGTCCTTGAATTCTTATTGGTGACATAGATGGTGGGAAATCAAAATATGGATGGGCATTACAGACAAATCTTGTTGTACTGACCCTCTCAATTTTGAGTGACTTAATGTCAACCGAGAAAAACACTGAGTGCTCTGCATCATGTTCTATTGTAACACCTTCTAGGAAAATGTAGCCTTCAGCTGGACCCTTCAACCAGGGACTAATATGATAATTTGCAGGCAAAGGAATGGTACTCATCATATGCCACTCATGCGACTCCTCGCTGCCATCTTGCGAAAAGGTGTAATAATCCAAAGTTCTGCCTACATAATTCAGACTAAACATCGCAATCTTGTTTCTCCCTGACTCCACAATAACCATTGGCCGATCATCGTGGGCCAAGCGGGAGGTCAAAAGCACAAAACTGCATAGTATTCATGTCGAGCTTGATCAATGTGGTCATGCTGAATAATCTCCAATAAAAGCAGTCATTGGCACATTGGCCTGAATACAGCCCACCAATTTTGTTCAAGTTCAGAACGTCGCAATTGGTAGACATGCTGACACTCCAGCAGCCAGAAACAGAAGAGAAGACAAGTACCCATAACCATGTGTTAGAATGCATCCAGAGGATCACGCTGAATGATGTATCCTCCTCTATGCCTCCTGAAGGAGCTCGTGAAGGGATAAAGGAGGCCATGGGATAGAGAGTATTTTTCTCTTGTAGCAGCTCGACGGAGGCGAGTAGGTCGTCGGTTATGGGAGGCAGCAGCAGGCATCGCCGGGACAACGGGTCGCACACCGCGAGGTCCCAGTTGGCGGCGCCTTTCCCGCGACGGCACCCGACGAGGATGCGGCCGTTGCGGACATCACATGGCCGCCAGGACCATCCGGTGGTGGGGCGAGGGATGTAGTCGAAGGAAAAATCACCAGCTCGGGCGACAGTGCGGGCGACAGCAGCGGATGGATGGGGCGCCTGGACAGGGTAGAAGCCAGAAGAGTTGACTATGCCAAGCAGTAGGGGCGGATGAATGGAGCGGTACCGGCGGAGGAAGGTTTTGTCAGCGATGAGGCGGCGGAAGGAGACGCAAGCGGCGGAGGCGCGGGCGAGGTCCGCAGGGGAGGCGACGCGGAGGAAGATCTCCTCGTGGAGGTCGCTGGTTAGAGCCGGCGGCGGCCGCTCTGGCTCCGCGCCCTCGTGATAGGGGGTCGCGCAGGCGAACCCTCGATGCCATAGTGGGCAGTCCTCCTCGCCGCCGGGGAAGGGAGGAAGTGTTGCGTCTCCCTCCCTCCCGCTGTAGAATGGAAGGACTCCTCGCGCAGGCGTTGATGCGGTGCGACGGGAAGGACGGAGGGAAGGGGATGGACGCCGGGGGCGCGGGCCGGAGGGGAGGGAACGGACGCCGGGAGCCGCGGGGACAGGGCGGACGGATCCCGCGAGCGCGACGGCGGATCACGCGAGCGGCCGGCGGGCAGTGTCGGGGCGTCGGCCGTGAGGCGTGAGCCGGGGGGGCCCGCCGCGGGGTCTTGGGTACTGTGGGAGGGAGTGAACGAGTGAGTGATGTTAGGGTTACCTCTATTTGGGCTGGGCTCAAAGTATTATGTTACATGGACCTTTAAATATTTCGGTTAGTTAGTCGGGCGGTTAGAAGCCGGGTTCCCTGAACGTGAGGAACGCAGACGGGAACGCCAGACGCGTGCAGACGACATTTTCAAAAACTATGGAACGAAGAGGGTATACATCTTTTAGCTTGTACCAAATTCAAATGGAACACGCATCTAATCTAGATGGAACGGTTCCCTGAACGCTCCCCAAAATGCAAAGATTCGAGATGCTCTAATGGCTCCGCTTTTGAGCCTATTGCCTCGTTTTCTCTCTTATCGGGCGGATGGATAGATCTCAAGCTTAGTGTTTAAGACACTTGATGACAAGCACGGAGACGCCCAACAGCTCATCGTTCCGCCTATATTTAGGACTCTATGTTCCTCGGATTGATCGTGATCCGGGACGCTGCTCCATCGTGATTGGGAACGACGTTCCACAATGTTCCCCGCATCACCTAACCGAACGCCGTTTCCGGACGGGGAACGTGGGCCATGTTCCCGTTCCCGGCTTCTAAGGTCGCGCCGTTATCGTTAGTTAAAGGAAAAAGTTAGTTTACCTCCCTCAACTATCGACAAAGTTCGATTTTCCTCCTCAAACTGCAAAACCGATGAAAACACCCCTCAACTTTTTATACGGTTATTTTTCTCTCTCGGTGGTTTTGAGGGTGGTTTCGCTGATGTGTCAACGTGGGCCTCACACATAGAGGAGAAAAAGATCCAGAAAGCACCGGACCACCGTTGACCGCGTGGAGCTCGAGCTGCGCTTGCGGCGGAGGACGGTGAGAAGAGCGGTGGCTAGCACGACGCCGCCCAGGAAAGAGACTAGTTCCGTCTCCATCAGAACGTACGTAGCTGGGATGTGGTTTCTTTTCTTCTTGTGTGCATACAGAACCGAGCGCACGACGCCATCGGCGGAGCTCGCGATGCGGAGCCGCGGCCGGCGTTTGCTCGCGGCCGGCGGAGCTTGCGCTCGCCTTTGCGCCACGCTCATGCCCACGACGGAGGTCGCGTCCATCGGAGCTGCGGCCAGTGGAGCTCGCGCTCACGACCGGCGGAGCCGCGGCCAACAGAGTCCAGAGTCGCGCCCGTGCTCACCTGTGCGCCCGGTCCCCGACGCAGGAGGCCAGGAGGGAGATGGAGGACGCTGTGTCCGTGCGATGGAGCGCAGCTTCGCACCGATGGACACTGAGGTGATGTCGGCCGGCGGGCGGGCCGTCACCGCCGCTAACGGCCCCTGCCGTCTCCCGGCGATGGTGGTTTGGCTGAAGCTCGTGCCTGACGCGACCGTGGGCAGGGCTCGCACGACGGAGGCCCTATGGAGCACGGTGGCCGCGTTCTCGACTCCTCGGTGCCTCACGTGCTGGACCTCACCGGCGATGCGGTGTCCAGCCAGCGCGGTCCAGCTCACGGTGGTGGCGGCGGTGGCCCGGCTCCGTGCATCAGGACACCGTGTCCGTGCGGAGTCCCCATGGCGGCGACGCTCAGCCAGGGCGCCCGGTCCCATGGCGGCGCGGCCAGGGGCGCCTTCCTGCGGTGGCGGCACTGAGCCGGGACGCATCCCCACGGCGGCGGCGCGTGACAGCGACGAGCGCTCGCGCGGCCAGGGAAAGGTCCCCACGGCGGCGGTGGCGCGTACCCTAGCGTGGACCGTCCATGGCGAGCACCTTCCTGCTCCTCTTCTCATATTCTCTTGCTGAGCACCATGCATGGCCGTCCATGGCGAGCAGCAGCAGCAGCACGCGGGCGAGCGTCCGACGGAGCTTGTGGCCGAGCAGCACCAACAATATGTGTGCGAACGGCCGATGGAGCATGCGGCCGGCTCTGAGCTCACGACACAGGCGGCTCGTGGACCACGCGGACAAGCGGCAAGCGCGGAGCTCGCGTCCAGGTGCCACATCAGCCAAACCACCTACAAAACCACCGAGGGAAGAAAAGTGAGTTGTATTGAAAGTTGAGGGAGTGTTTTCATCCGGTTTTTGCGGATCGAGGAGGAAAATCGACTTTGCGTATAGCTGGGGGAGGAAAATCGGACTTTTCCTTAGTTAAACAAGTGCACCCCCAAAAAAAAAAAAAAAAGTTAAACAAGTGCTGGACAAATTTCGCTTCCTAGGAAACCGGTGAACAACCATGTCTGTTCATATCTTTCATTGGTTTTGAAATTCGATTAGGATATTTGTAGTCCATTCCATTGTTAGCACTGGGTGATCCTCTCGGTGGCTGCTGCATTACACAGTGGAGAGTGAGGTCCGTTTACCTAGCCCAACTTTGTTTTTTCTTTGATATACAAGCACAACTCTTGTTTAGTGGCCGAGTTCTGACCTATTTTATGGTTTCCACCAGTGTTGTGCTAAATCTTGGATCCTGGGTGCAAACTGGGCGGGAGCGCTGCGCGTGCTCTATAGGGTCCGGCGTGTAGTGGTGTGGCATCGGACGACAGCCAGTTCCATGAGTCACAACTCACAATCATCAAGTCATGATGATGATCCTGGCTGGGTGCCGACAACACCGATAACCTGAACTCTGCACCGTCCCTGCTCTGCATGACCGCGATGCACACAAAGTCTGCTACGCGCGATGCTGCAGTGTGCCTAGTGGTTGCCCTAACAGACTTTTGCCACGTGGCTGTGTAGTCAAGACTAAAGAGCATCGTGTGCATAAGATGCCCCGCTGCAGTGCCTCGCCCAAAAGTAGCACTCGTGTGGCGTCGACCTGCCAGTGCCGATTATGGTTTCTTGCCTGTTCCCATTGCTGCCGGAACTGGGTTGCCTCCTCCGCTTGGTGCAAGGGGGAATAGCGCATCGTGCAGGAGGTGAGAGGGCGTGGCGCAAGGCGATGGAAATTGAACCACTCGATGTAGAAGTGAAGTCACGACACGACACAACATTTTATTGAGCAAAGTTAGCATAACTTCCCCCTAGAGCGATACTAAGCATCAAGACACATTGAAATGTGACGATATTGCGCCATTTTGAGGATGAACTTGAAGAGTTTTTTTAATAGGAAATACACAAGCCACAAACCCCTTTCCCAGATTGGAGCCAATACTAGACCGCGTACGGTGACGAAAAAAAGCAGGTGGACGGCCCCAAACACCACCAGTTGCACCGTGTCTAGCACGACCAGGTCGACAATAATTGGAAAGATATCTTTCGGCCGGTCATTAGATATAACTGAAGATATCCAAACGCTAAAAGTTCTGTTACAAGACAATGGAAGCTGAAATATAGAAGACCACATATGTATCATGTTGGTGCTTCCTACATAATACATGCAGCTCAGGACAGCAGCATTTCAGAACACCGGTGATTCGACAGAAGAAAACCCAGGACAACCAGATGCATATTAGAAGACATGGCGAGAGACAAAAGACTGCATCTGCTGCAATGCTCCAAATCTGGATGGGAACCTATTCCTGCAACCAAATCGATGCAGTTATAAGTATGCCGAAACGACCATTGCAGAAATAAAATGCATCCAAAATGTTTACTTGATTTCTTTCCACAGTAACTATGCTTGGCATAATTTCAAGGGTGACTATTCACGGTTCAGGAAAAGGAATAGTTTCAACTCACAAAGTAAAAGATGAATAACATTAACATATTTTTTTTTAATATCTGCGCTGACAATATTACAGCAGTAAGCATTGATGTAGAAAACACACCCATTACACAATATCAATTTCAGTTTGCAGGTACAAATTGATGCCAAAAGTTGAAATGGTATAGCTCCCCAACAAACTGACTTGTGCAGCTAGGCCTAACTAGATTTAACAAGGAACAAGATCTGGGATCCAAATAAGTTATAAGTTATAACGATACTAGAATAGGCATAAGATCATTCTAACTGAAAGGCCTATGTAGCTGAGTTTAGTCTCATAAGCCTCAATTTTACAGCAAAATGCTCAAAAAGACAATACTTTTGTAGACCGTCAATGCTGTTTGGAAAGCACTACAGAACTAGTATAGTACCACTCAGTTCAGTTGCTCCAATGGATCGTAATTATTCTATAGCAATTTTAAACTGCAACCACGTGAGTTTATCAGTCACAAATACAAACACTAGGCAACATGAAGTTTCATAAAGTTATGCAAAGTGAACAGATCAACCGAAAGAAGCACTTGTGAAAGTTCATAATATTTGCATAAGCATGGGAGGGAACGCAAGGAGGGAACAGAAACTGACCATTAAACAATACCCAGACAAGTAATTCAACAGACTAATCCTATGTGAAAAAGGTCACAACCTCACACAGAAAGTCACAAGCATACATACCCTTTCTAGATTTGAAACAAATGCCCAGAAGCATGTCCATAAACTAGTCCTCGTGTTTTTTATTTCATGATTTTTTGAATACTATGGGATGGATCCTCCATGAGAAATGTTTTTATAGTACAGCGCTATAATGGAAAAGCAAGCAGATCATGAGTGAATTCCTGAGTGTGCTTTACGTTTGATACACTAGAGAATACACAGGACAAGAAAAACCATGTTAACAAAAAAAATAGCCTGGGTCACTATAGAAGCAAATTGTCAAAGAGCACATGAACTATGTAGTGATCAGAGAGATCTATAGAAGACTTGGTTGAACCCACAATCACGTCATTCAAATAGTATCAGAGTCACATAACAATAATTTGGAGACTTAGAGTTGTGTTGCAAAAAGGCAACACTTAATAAACATACCTCTCCATATCCTTGAATTCTTATTGGTGACATAGATGGTGGGAAACCGAAATATGGATGGCCAGTACACACAAAGCTTGTTGTACGGACCCTCTCCATTTTGAGTGACTTAATATCAAGTGAGAAAAACAATGAATGCTCAGCATCATGTTCGCTTGTAACACCTAGGAAAATGCAGCCTTCAGCTGGACCCTTAAACCAGCGACTAATATGATAATTTGCAGGCAAAGGATGGTACTCATCATATGCCACTCATGCGACTCCTCACTGCCATTTTGCATGGGATGGGAGGTAAGGAGGGAACAGATATAAGCCCCACATTACCAGAACTAGCCATTAAACAATACCCAGACTAATAATTAAACAGTATCCAGACTAAGCTAATCATATGTGAACAAGGTCAAAACCTTAGAAAGTCAATGAAGCATTACACACCCTTCCTAGATTTGAAACAAATGCCCAGAAGCTTGTCGATAAACTAGTGCTCATCTTTTTTATTTCATGATTTTTTCAATACTATGGGATGGATGCTCCATGAGAAATGGTTTTCATAGAACCATATGCTGTTACATACCCACTACTTGATAAAAAGCAAGCAGATCACGAGTGAACTCCTGAGTGTTCTTTTGCCTTTGCTACGCTAGAGAATACACAGGACAAGAAAAACGGTGTTAACAAAACAACATGCAAGTCTCTAACCGAAGCAAATTGTCAAAAGCACATGAACTATGTGGTGACCAGAGAGATCTATAGAATACTTGGATGAACCCACAATCACTTAATCCAGAGTGTGCTTTGCCTTCGCTACACTAGAGAATACCCAGGAAAAGAAAACAATAGCCTGCAAGTCTCTAAGACTCTAACGGAAGAAAATTGTCTAATAGCACATGAACTATGTGGTGACCAGAGATAACTATATTAGACTTGGATGAACCCAGTCACGTCATCGAAATATAATGTTATTGCAGCATTAGAGTCACATAGCAATAATTTAGAGTTGTGCTAAAATACAAAAGGCAACACTTACAATAAGAAACTTACCTCTCTGTGGCCTTGAATTCTTATTGGTGACATAGATGGTGGGAAACCGAAATATGGAAGGCCAAAAAGGCAAAGCTTGTTGTACGGACCCTCTCAATTTTGAGTGACTTAATCTCAAGTGAGAAAACGTTGAATGCTCTGCATCATGTTCTATTGCAACGCCTTCTAGGAAAATGTAGCCTTCAGCTGGACCCGTGAAAACCAGCTACGAATATGATAATTTGCAGGCAAAGGGATGGTACTCATCATATGCCACTCATGCGACTCCTCACTGCCATTTTGCGAAAAGATGTAATGATCCACAGATGTGTCTTCATAATTCAGACTAAACATCGCAACCTTGTTTCTCCCTGACTCCACAATGACGATTGACCGTTTATCATGGCCAGGTGGGAGGTCAAAAGCGCAAAAACTGCATAGCACTCATGTCGAGCTTGATCAATGTGCTCATGTTCAATAATTTCCAATAGAAGCAATCATGGGCACAATGGCCTGAAACCAGCCTGTCAATTTTGTTCAAGCCCAGAACATCGAAGTTGGTAGACATGCTGACACTCCAGCAGCCAGAAACTGAAGAAAAGACAAGTACCCTAATCTTGTGTTAGAATGCATCCAGAGGATCACGCTGAATGTTGTATCATCCTCTACGGCGTCTACGCCTCCTGAAGGGATAAAAGAGGCAATGGGATGGAACATATCAAGATTTTGGATCTCGACGGAGGCGAGTAGGTCGTCGGTTATGGGAGGCAGCAGCAGGTATCGCCGGGACAACGGGTCGCACACCGCGAGGTTCCAGTAGGCCCCGGCTTCTCGCTATGGCACTCGACGAGGACGCGGCCGCTGCGGACATCACGCGGAATCCAGTGGTTCACTACGGTGGTGGAGCGAGGGAGGTAGTCGAAGGAAAAATCAGCAGCCTGCGCGACAATGCGGGCGACGGCAGCGGAGGGATGGGGCGCCTGGACAGGGTGGAAACCAGAGAAGCTGACGAAGCCAAGGAGTAAGGGCTGGTGAATGGAGCGGTACCGGCGGAGGAAGGAGTGGTCAGCGACGAGGCGGCGGAAGAAGACGCAAGCGGCGGAGGCTCGGGCGAGATCCGCCGGGGAGGCGACGCGGACTAAGATCTCCTCGAGCAGGTCGCTGGTTAGGGGCCGGCTGCGGCCGCTCTGGCTCCGCGACCTCGGGGTAGGGGGCGCTCAGGCGAGGCCTCGACGCCATAGTGGGCGGTCCTACCAGCCGCCGGCGAAGGGAGGACGGGGACTGAGGATCGAGGTGTCCGGGTCGAGGCAGGTTTGGGCTGCAGAAAGGAGTGGGATGGAAAGGTTGGCTTTGGGCGTCGCGGCAGCGGCGGCGGCGGCGGTGATGCGGTGAGGCGCTGTTTGCTTTGCGTGAGAGCTGGAGAGTGAGGGCGAGCTGACGGGCCAACAACATGCAAATGTCTACATATCGTTATAAACAACAGTCCAGGTTTTGATCATGGGCCGGTTTGCCTCCCACTCGGGCCTTTTTCCTGCATTTTTTTTAAAAATCTAAATCGGCTGAATTTTTGTAAAAATCAAATAAATATCAGAAAAATTCCAAACCATATTTGTTGAACTCTGTACAACTAGAAAAACAACTCTAAACACATAACATCACATGTTTTACTGTAATTTTATTGCTATAAATTTAGAGTTCTCTTTGAGTTTTTTTTAATGAAATAGAATTAGTACGTTTTCTAGATTCAAATTGCTATGAAATTTTTATGGTACTTCACCCATACCACGTATAAAGTAAAACGATTGAGTTCACCGAACCTAATTAACCAGATGCGAGTATCTCAGTTTTCTAGTTTGGATGAGTGCCCATGGAATTCTCAAAAATGAACACCCATGGATGCCTGGCCAAAATTCGGTGCTGCATGCTCAGGTCCACTCCATTTTTTTTCTGCCTTTGCATGTGGCCGATTTAAACAATGGTTTGATTCAATATCGGATTCAATATCCGCTAGTTAATCTCAAAAAAATATATATATATATATCCGCTAGTTGTTGGTTGACTAATTCAATAGCTGATCATGTCTAATATTAGTTAGCTAACTACTTAGCTACCTATCAACTTTTTTAGAATAGCTACCTATTAACCAGGCAGTCCACGACCAAGACAACAATCCAAGAAAATGTTGCGTAAGGAGGTGCACACAGAGTTGGGTGTCAATGTCAAGTTGAGTGTCAATGCCAATGGTGGCATGGTGGACACGGCGGCCGAGACCGAGTCGATCGCGTCGACGATGACCATGATTTTGTCTGTGGTGTCACACTGCACCCTAAAAACGTGGTAGAGTTTATTCTGCTATGAAGTTGGATCTATCAAGGTCGCAAATATGCTTTCAAGAAAGTTCAAACGGTGGACCCATCATCAACCCAACGTGGTGTTCGGCAGTTCAAAACCTACATGTCAATTAAGGTGGACCAGGTAAACGCTTCATAGGTCAGCATCGTTCCCTCCCTCATCGTAAGAGAGCTAGACATCGTAACCGAGGCGGAAGATGACACCGACCCGGCCACGATTACTACGCGTACCGTGCCTCTCTCCTATATAAGCCAGGCCACAGCAGCGTCTTGGCCAAGTCAAGTGCCGCCGCCGCCACCATCACGATCTCGCCAAGCTGCAGCCTAGCAACAACCGCGTCGCTCTTCTCTGCCCTAGCGCAACCGCCGTGCTCGCTGGAGTTCAGCAGCTGCGAAACTCAAGCCGCCATTGTGGGCTTTGCTGTTGAGGTCGACTCCAGGAGAGCTTCTCCACGGGCAGAGAACGACGTGGCGGGCGGGCGGGCGGAAGAGCCGCACAGCGGCACGGGGGAAAACAAACAAGTCCTGGCCCCTGGGCAATGGCACTCGTTGGGGAGCCATTGGATGGAGAGTCTATGGTGGATATTAGCAGGTAAGGTACGTGGTGCCATGATTAAGCTACGGCACTACTATATGGTAAAGGTCCATGGAGGATGCTGGTAACGAAAACAACGTCGTCTGAGAACGTCCAGGACCCGCCGTCATTCGACAAATCAAGCGGGCATACCATGAGTCCGCTACCGCCGACATGGCGTGTGCCCGTCGCGTCCTCACGAGCGCGCCAGGGAATAGTAGTAGAGCCGGGAGGGGGTGTTGTTGGTCCGCTCGCCAAGGCTCGTCGCGTCCTCGCGAGCGCGCCAGGGAAGAGTAGTAGAGCAGGGAAAGGAGCCGCCGGTCTGCCCCCAGAAGCCCCCTCATCCTACCATGGCCGCGAGCGCCGATGACGTGGGGACGAGCTGAGGTCCGCCATGGCCGGAAGGAGCTGTCACGCCGCCCGTGAGGAGCCTAGATCCACCGCCCACAATGCGCACCGCGTCAGTGACCTCCCGCTCCCGCTCGGGCCTCGCCCCAAGACTTCTCCGCGTGCCACGCCACCGCGCGCTCGAGGACGCCACCGGCAGCACCTCCTAGGAATAGCCGTCGCAAAGGGAGGCGAGGAGGCTCGGGGTGGGGCCGCCGCACACGATGGGAGGGAGGAGCAGGTGCGGTGGAGTGGGAGGCGGCGTGAGCGCGGAGCAGGTGCGGTGCGGGTGGGAGATGGGAGGGGAGAGAGAAAAGAGCGAGTAGATAGAGGAGGGGAGGAAAGATTAAAAAAATGATTATGGGCTCCACTATGGTGTAGAGTAGTGGTATGGAGGATGAATGAGTCATGAGGTAAGTGACAGAGAGTAGAGAAACTTTATAACTAGATGAGAATAAAAGGATGAAATAGAGTAGTAGTGGTGATAGTCTTAATCTGGATCCGTGGTGATAGTAATCTGATCCGGTTGTTGGCACTGGTCGTGTACGAATGGTGGCACGCATGAAGAGCAGGACGTGGTGGTGTTCATTGCCAGCGGCTGCTGCATGTGCATTCGTCGTCAAATGCCTGCTCCTGGGCATCGACATCGGCCCCACACCCACAGTGTACGACCTCGACTAGATGACCAGCGGAGGCGGAGGGAGATCCAGGCAGCGCTCGTTGCAGATCACTTTCCGCGTGTTTGTTCGTAGGAACCGACCCAATCTGGATGGAGCGAACCCATTTTTGATCTATTTGGATCGGGCGGTCACGCCCCCATTTTAATGGGTCGTTAAACTCTCGTGATTTCGCGTCAGGATCACGCACAAATACAGTCATTAGTGTTAATAGAAACCGAGCTTTAATAATATAGGATTAAAAAAAATCTTACAGTGGCGAATATTTTATCGAGTTAGCCAACCGAAAGCGGTGGATTAACTATGATTGTTGGCTCATACTCCACACGCATCTTGAGCACGGACGGAAATCCTTGGCAACTACATCTTCTTCTTAAGCAAACGCCTCGGATTCCTATTTAACGCCGATCGTTTACCTTGACAACGATCTTACCTTTGATGTGCCGATATCCGTAAAAACAGAGGGGTGAGTACAAAGGTACAAAGAAGTCCAAACCAGGGGTGGTTTGGTAAATTAAGGGTTTGGGCCCTAGCGTAGAGTCTCTAAAACTGCGCTCTCGCGAGTTCCCGGGTTATCTCATATCATCACCTTCACATATCACAAAAGGTTAGTTATAGCTAATCATAGATGTTCATGCCTAGCATTCGCCCATTCCAAGGACGTGGCTATTCGAATAGATTCAAGAAACTCGCAGAGGTTGTACAATTTCCCCACACGATAGGCAATGGGGTCTTCCCCATCCGTCCGGTTCCAACAGCCTAACGAGATCGGTACCCGCTTGATTGCTACTCTAGGTATATTGGTATAATCTTCACCACGACTTTCGGGGTTGGAAAGGATGACGCATCATCCTAGACGTAGCTTCAATACACACCACGTCCGACGTAGCTTCAATGCACACTACGCCCGACGTGGCTTCAATACACACCACGCCCATGTGGCTTCAATACACACCACATAATCATAATCATAAACTGCGCACCTAGCACCGCGCCAATTGTTTTACGTGGAGGATCACAAAGCAACCACGCCAACCCGATTCGGAAGATCACCCGGCATCCGAGTCGCCTCCCGATAGATCGCTTGCCTACCCGCCACCTTGGCTCCAAATTATATATACCTCAACCCAACGGGGTGTGAATCAAGCCGCCCCATTTATCGGGCGTGTGGGCTGCACGTAAATATCACACTAGGTAGAAGGTCTATGAACCGGTCCTTAGGGAGGCGTAGTATCTCTCCCGCAGGAATCCCCTCACGGCAATTCCCCGTAGTAAACCCATCTCACAATGAATTACTATCACCCACCTCTTTTGTTGGTTAGGGTTCATTAGGGCGATCTTAGGTTATACTTGATTACAACGTATGAGCGTAGATAACGTGGATGATTACGCCATCCCGCTTAGCTCCACAAAGCCTACGTTATCGCTCATACCACTATATACTAATCCGCTTTATCATCATCATCATCATTATATCCTCATATTAAGGTCATGATTAGGAGGGGTAAGGACTTGCCTGGGATATTCTTATCGATCGGCACCGGCAAGGCCGAACGGCTCTAACGCATCTCGAGGAAAACCTCTAATCCGATCGTCGAAACTACCAAGGCGGGTGATAAACCTAGCTTGAACTATGGCACACAAAACAAGCATAGAACATTATAGTGGTAATAGGTTAGTTGCATAGACCTAGAATTTAGATAAATTATGGAAGTCGCTTTCACGCGAAACGGAATTAAAATGCATGAGTTATGAAATTTATAATATTAATCCCTAATTTATTAACTAGGGTAATATTATATTATAATTTTATCATGTAAATAATTTGGATCTAATTACATGATAAAATTCCATAAATCGAATAATGAATTTACAAATTTTCTGGGAATTTTATGGACATGGGAAATAGGATTTCTAACACATGGTGTACAATCGCTCGGGTGTACCTAGCGTTTACCCTAGTGTACCCGCACTATCCTCCATGGGTGTGTGTGACACGGGTCCCAAGGACGCCACCGCGGGCCTCCACGTGAGCGCCACGCGGGTCGTGGACCACGGCCTATGTGGGACGAAGGGGGTAACGGCGCCGGGCGGATTCCGCTCGGCGGGCCCGGCGCGGTCATAGAGAGGGAAGGAACGGCGTGACACCGGGCGTTAGCGCGACGGGCGGACGGGAGTTGGTTTCTCCCGTGGATCGAGCCGCCACGGGGTGGCTCGCCGACCTCGCCGAGGTTATACCGACCGGGCTCGCTTGCCGTGACGGTGCCCTCGGGGTTGCTTCGCTCCCACAATGACGTTGCTTGGCACCGCAATGGCGGGGAGCCCTAGACTATGACGGCGGCCGTCGCGCCGGGGCGCCGTTGTCGGAGCGCCACGAGGGGTAGGAGGGAAAGGGAAGATGGAAATCGCCAGTGGAACGCTGTGGGGCAACTCACCGACTCGCCGTTGTCATTCCAGAGCAGCTGCCGCCTGGAATGTCTTGCCCTAAACGAAGCTCTCCGCCTCCCGCGGCGGCCTTGAAATCCCGATTTGGGGGCAATTGGAACTGGGGAAAGAAGGAGGGAGGAGAGGGCGGTCGGAGGCGAAAGCACGGCGTGTTCCCCGACTCCGGGCGGTCCTCGTGGTGGAAGGGGCGAGGTCGACAGAGCCGGAGGGGCGGTATTTATAGCCTCGCCGCCGGGGATCCGACGCGCGATTTTTTCAGCCGCCGAGATCTTTCCGCAGCCTCTCTGTGCACGGGGCGACTCCGAGCAGGGGATCCAACCGCCGAGGTGCGCCGTGATCGCGTGTGCCTCGTGTTGGCTCGCGGGCGGTTGGCCATGGCATCACCGCCCGGCGTCTTGGCGCCGAGCCCGACCATGGGTGCTATTGTTCGGGCATTGAAATTCGCACTGCGTGAGCGTGAATGCCAGGGGAAATGTCATCCACTTGCGCCGCTGTGGCGCCCTCGCTCGACCGAGCCGGGCGATGGCGCCGTCGGTGGTGAGCTGGCCCAAAGACCGCCTACTCGTATAGGGCAGGGTTGCCCGGCCACAACGACGACAGGCTCGCGAGCACGGCGCGCTCGCCGCCGTTGGCGTTGGCGACGCCGCCGCCGCGCTCGTGGCTTCATCTAAATGGCATCGCCGGAGTTAATAACTCGGGCTGCGGGCTCGGTCTTTCGCCACCAGCCCGGTGGGCGAAGTTTCACGCGCCGGGCGCCGCTGTTGGGGTGGACTCGGTCGCCGTGAGTGCGGACGGAGCGGGTGTCGTGTGCCGACGCATCGGGAAGCTAAGCGGGCTATCAGACGCGGCGCTCTTCCTCCTCGATCTTTGGTACGGAGGAGCGATGTGGGGCCGCCGTGGCCGCGTCGGCGCGAGAAACGAGAGAAGAGGAAGAAGACGACGTGGGCTCCACTCGTCGGTGAGAGAGAGGGAAGAGAAGGACTGGGCGGGAGCCTTGGGCCTTGGGTGGGTCGCGGCCGATTGCAACCGGCCCGCCGCGCACAAGGGAGAGGAAAAGAGAAAGGAGGAGAGGGAAAGAGAGATTTGTCTTTGGCCGAATTCTTTTGGTAAAGGAGCCCACGAGCTTTCCTTCTTTTTTCTTTTCTTTCTCTATTTTCCTTTCTCTTCACCTTTCCATGTATGCTTGATGTATTTTTCTCCCATCATTTTTATTCAAGTAAATATATATTGTTAGGGTCCTTGAGTGAGCACTAACAATTATATACACTTGTTTGGGAGAAATATATATTAGTGCACATGTTTTTTTGTATTTCCTTTATTCATTCTCCTTTCTCATTTCTAGTATACTTGTACCCACATGTATGTATATGCCTCCCACTTATATATTCAAGTATATATATGTTCTTTTAGGATTTATCATTATAGGCACTCACATATATACTTGTTGGAAGGACATACACATAGATGCATGCATTAGTATACTTGCCCCTAATATTTCCCTTCTATTTCCTAGGGCCTACACATGGATCAAGTGCACATGTATACTCCTATGTTTTTATAATCTAGGAATATACATATACCTCCACATGCATTCTAGGGTTTGTAGATTTATTCCCAGAAAATGTAAATCATGCTCATGCGTAAATACTTCCACAATTTAATATCTAGATCAAGAATACATACCTTGGCCACCATAAGCTCATCAAGCAAGCAACAAAGGGAGTCTAATTTCTACATGGTGGATTTTGAATGCAAGGTTTTCAAAAAAAACAGGGGGGTTTGGTTTTTCGAAAGTAAATCAAGTTTTAGTTTATTTCGAAAAGTTCAAATTTTTAGTGAATTTTAAAATGATGCAAAAACACGGGTGTTACAGGGCAAGGGAGTGGAGCGGCTCAGAAGGAGTATATTCGCCCAAGATTCGGGTTGGCTCCGCCCTTCAAAATCCGAGGGATGAGTCCGCTCCCTCCGGGTTCCGGCCCCGGCGGCGTTTGCTCGCCTCGACCGAGCGCGAGAGAGGGCGAGCTCGCGCGATGAGGCTCTTGGTGGCGGCTACTCCCATGGCGGCGGTGGTGGCCGCGGTGTGGAGGGCGAGGGCCACACGCGATTTGCCGACGGCTCCGGGGCCCCGCTGTCCTCGGCCGCGGAGGCCCGCGTACAGACACGGCGGATCCTTGTTCTTCCGCTACCGCCAGCCCACCGCGCCCTCCCTGTGCATCTCTCGGCGCCCGCGCCACCCTCTCCGGCCGCCCATCTGGGGTGGAGCTCGCCGCGCGGATTCGGGCGGCGCCGTGGTTCGGGCGGCGCGGTGGCGTCGGGGCTAGCCGGTGTGGCACGCACATGGCGGCGGCCGTGGGGCGCGCGTGCATGCGGGGCCGCCGGCGAGGTTCCATTCCTCGATGTGTCCCGTGAAGAAGAAGAAGAAGAAGAAGAAGAAGAAGAAGAAGAAGAAGAAGAAGAAGAAGAAGAAGAAAAAGAAGGGCGTTTGTAGAATTTTATTTCTCTTCCGTGGTTCCTAATGTAATAATGCCGTAAAAGAAGAAATTTCATAGTTGGGCTTGTTGATTTCGGTAAAGTTCAAGGTTCCCGATGAAAAATGCTTGTGCTAACGGTGTCGCTTTTATCATCTATTTCATCTCTTTCCAACCCCGCAACCAAACGTGAGATGGGTTCAAGCCAACCCTATCAACCAAATATGAGATGGTTTAACCCAACCTCGAAAAAACTGGGTTGGATGCTACCCAACCCTACAACAAACACACGGTTTGTGGTGCTCGGCGCCCCAAAGCATCAGCAGCGAGGCAGCAAGATTCCCGAGATTGTTTTACGTTGATGTCACTATCAGCATCGGTGTGTTTTGTTTGGACGTGGACATGCACGGAGCCAGCACTAGGGCTGGTGGGGCTCTAGCCCCTCCTAAAATCTGGCAATCAAGGTTAAAAATCAGAAGAAAAACAAAAAATCACCATTAAATATTCATACAAATTAACATCTTCTTTGTTTTAGCCCCACCTAAAATTTTTTCAAGGTTCGTCACTGTCACGTGGAAGAGATTGTACTATAGTATTGTACAGTAGTACGTGCCATAACAGATCGCTGCTGCATGCATATCGGTATGCTGGCGGTCTGGTTGTCACCGGTAGCCACCTCAAAACGCATCATACGGGGAACCCCAGAAAACGTGACCGCTGCCGCTGGTCGCTCGTCTCGCCATTCGCCGGGCCGGAGAGAGCACCGGACAAGCAGATCGCCGCGAGACAGCCGCCAGTGGTCTCATTGTCGACTTGGAGCTATACGCATCGGTGGCATGCAGCGTCCCTAGCTACCTAATCGCCTAATCCTATAGTAGAAAAGGCCAGAAAACACGAGGCGCGTGGGTCCCTGCAAGCATAGGCTGAGGCGTCTCGTAGCATTTGTCCTGCCAGTCCACACGTACGCCTCCGCAGCAGGCGTGTTCCACGCGCGGCATGAGTCACGTTCATGCACGCAGCGGCCGGGCCGTTGGCTCCTTCGATCGAGCGGCTAGTCCACACTTCTCGGCAGCACTGTGTGCAGCTAACTAGGTACATCAAGCAACCGTTGTTTGTTCACCGACGTTTCCTGTGCTCTGCCAATGTCTATTATGCACTGCCTCTCTTGTCTTCGTGAACTACAATGGAAATACTTTCACTAACATCGTGAGCTCCTAGCATCAGACCTGATACCCCCAAGCCACTGAGCCACGCTGTTGTGGGCCACACTTTAATGAAAATCAAGTTACTTTTTATTTTGTAATTTTAAAGTTTTAAATCTAGCTATTACTAATTGTATTAAACTAGATTGTTTAATTCAGTTTTTGTTTCCAATTGCTTGGAGATCAAACTATGACTGTGATAGTTCAAATTGTCTTTCCTAATTGTGTTTACTTAGGCCAGTTTCAGTGGGTGTTTTATCAGAGTTTGTTTTGCATTTAATGAGCATTTTGTCATTTTGGATGACGTGACACCATATTTAAGAAGAGAGAGAGAAGAAATGAGTTTCATGGGGATGAAACTCTCTTGGCATGAATACCAACTCTCTATGAGTCATGAAATTTAATATGTATGAAACTATGGAATGAAACTCCACCGAGAGTGAAGGTTTCATCCGAGTTTCATTTTCTTCTAGATGACGTGGACAATCTTGGAAACAACAATATGAAACTCCCCACTAAGACTGGCCTTAAATATTTTTCAGTCTAGTACATGCTCAAACTGCTAATTATATTTCCAAAATATATGTACCTTGTTTGGCACAACAGAAAATAGCTTTATCAGGAACTTTTTTAAGTGAAACTGAATTATTCAAAAAAAAAAAAAAAAAAATTGGCAAAACAACTTCACCAACTTCATGCATGGTTGAGAGAAGAAAACTGAAAAACTACTTTTTCCAGCATCATCGTAACTTGTCCCTTTGTGGGAAAGGGAAAAAAAAAAAAGCTCCACCCATTAAGTTGTTTTGAATTTGAAAAGAGGTGTTTAACAACAAAAAAAAAAAACAGCTCATGAAACTAGTGGTGAAGCTGTACCAAACAAGGTCATATCTGATTCTGAATCTAAAATTTATTAATTATACGAAGCAGGGTTACCGAGCCCCAAACCACACTACAACCGAAATTAAAACGTACTAGAACAGAAGATACATCACACCCTTGCCAGCAAAGGAACTAAGTTCTTATACCCAGCAGCACACCAAGCTTCCGCCTCTTCTCTGATTCTTGCCATGGCCTGGGACGCCGAGGATTGGTCTTGCCGAGAAGGTCCTGACATTCCACTGCTTCCACAACATCCAGCCGACGAGAAAGAAGAAGGCGTCGAGAGTGAAGGTTTCATCCGAGTTTCATTTTTCTTCTAGATGATGTGGCAATCTTGGAAACAAAAATATGAAATGAAACTCTCCACTGAGACTGGGCTTAGATATTTTTCAGTCTAGTACATGCTTAAACTGCTAATTTTATTCCCAAAATATATGTACCTTGTTTGGCACAACAGAAAATAGCTTTATCAGCAACTTTTTAAGTGAAACTGAGTTATTCAAAAAAAATTATTTGGCAAAACAACTTCACCAACTTCATGCATGGTTGGGAGAAGAAAACTGAAAACTACTTTTTCCAGCATCATCCTAACTTGTCCCTTTGTGGGAAAGGGAAAAAAAAAAGCTCCACCCATTAAGTTGTTTTGAATTTGAAAAAAAAAAAGGTGTTTAAAAAAAAAAACCAGCTCATGAAACTAGTGGTGAAGCTGTACCAAACAAGGTCATATCTGATTCTGAATCTAAAATTTATTAATTATACGAAGCAGGGTTACCGAGCCCCAAACCACACTACAACCGAAATTAAAACGTACTAGAACAGAAGATACATCACACCCTTGCCAGCAAAGGAACTAAGTTCTTATACCCAGCAGCACACCAAGCTTCCGCCTCTTCTCTGATTCTTGCCATGGCCTGGGACGCCGAGGATTGGTCTTGCCGAGAAGGTCCTGACATTCCACTGCTTCCACAACATCCGGCCGATCACGAGAAAGAAGAAGGTGTCGAAGCCTTTGCGTAAGAATTTCGGCAGGAACTTCCTTGTGTTCAACTTCAACCACCAAGGCAGCAAAGGCTCCTCGCCCACCATGATTACATCTTCAAACTGTAGCTTGGTCAGCCAAATGGCACACTTCCCTGTCTGATCGCACGTGATATCATGCATGCATATGAAAATCTGAACGTGCCAGTTGTAGGCACTTGTTCCAAAAGATGCACTGTCGTGTTTGGTCGTAGCTACAGCTATCGTCTGCATGCCCTTTGTCTCCTTGAATAGCAATTCTTTGGATGCCCAACTACGCTGGCGTGGGCCCACGGATGACAGGGCAAGATAAACGTGACCAATGAACAAAAGTTGACTTGATAGCACGCCAATTTTTGTTTTATGTTTACTGTACCTATTTGAGCTACTTTGATAGCTAAAGTAGCCAAATTTGTGACCACTAATATGTCTGTTGACCAGAATTTTGGTAATACACATTTTTTTCCCCTAGGTGGTACGTAAAATAAAACATGTACTACGCAATGTGCCATCGATCTGTCTCTCTCCACTTTAGATCTTGCATTGTCATCCTCGAGCAAGTAAACCTACTACTGGAGTACCCATTAAGATAAGATGTAAACTTGCATTGGGATGACGAGGAGAGGGACACTGCTACAGTAGTTGGCCGTGTAGCATGCCTGCCTGCTGTACATGTGGGTGGACCACGACTGGTCCAACTCCATTTTCCTGAGTACCCGATCCAGTTTATTTATTGATTGATTGAGTGAAGAACCGGGATAAAGATTCGTTTTGATTGAGTGAAGTACCCGATCCAAAATTTTAAAAAATCGGAGCGTATGTATTTCTGGTCTAGTCCTGGTTTTTTCAGGCTTGGTTTTCGGTCTCTCGGTTTTTTTCGGCTCACCCCACCTCTCATCATGTATATACATCTCTTTCTTGCTGTGTATCCTCATTGGTTAGTTTCAGAGTGAGTGATAGATTTCATAGCGAGGATAGGATTACCCCAGCTGAATTAGACAGCAACTCTTCTCCAGCCAATAAACTAGCTAGTTAGCTGGATACATAAGTATCACCGAAAGAAGAGTAGCTTCGGCCACAGATCATTAAAATCCCACGCATGGCCGCGCTCAGTTCTTCTGTTGCTTTTAGAGGCCTGTCACTTCAGCCCCTTGCGGTTTCTCCTCCTCGCTGCCGGGGGACTCCATTGATCTCCTTGTCACCTCATGGTCACCGCCAGAGTCTTATCGGCTCAACGACGAATTCGTCAGGCACGAGCCCGATCAGAAGAACTACACGGTAAATGCATCTCTCTCTCCCTCCCTCTTAAAGCTCCTCAGAGTGTCACAGATCCTCGCAAGGATATATGCACTATCTAGCACACATACATGTCCTTTCATGACCTCGAGTTTCAGGATCTTGTTTCTTAGCATGTACAGTAAGTTTCATTCAAACACATATAAAGTTTCACCTGTTTTTTGGTTCATTCAGAATCCGCGCAGTAGATCCAGTCTCTGCAACTTCGTTAGGCGGCGGAAACCTCGTAATCCCAATACCCGACCTGCTTTCAGTTTTATCATGGTGAGTGAAGATTCTTCATTGTTCTTGTTCAGATGTACTAGCTAGTTTCCAAATCTAATCGATCAATTTCCTTCTCGCGTTCCAAACCGGCCTACCACCATCTCGATCCGTTTTTTCAGGACCTGGATGTTTGGTACGGCCATAGCTGCAGCAGTGCCGCTCTACAGAAGGTTCAGAACATTAGAAGGTCAGAGACGACGACTTTTGTGAATGAACTTCTAGCATATTAGCATGTGTATATTTTGATTGCAAACTTTTCACAACACAGATAACGTAGAGAAGACGGTGGAGGGGGCGATCGAGGTGATCGACTCCGTGGCGGAGGCGACGGAGAAGATCGCCGAAGACGTTGCCGAGGCGTTCCCCGAGAATGAATCTCTGAAGATGGCAGCCTCCAAGATTAAGGCGATCGCGGATGAGATCGAGGAAGATGCCGATAAAGCTGAGGCCTTCATTGACAAGGTTAGTTTTACTTTTACCAATCTATTATTGGCTTCTGCAGATCTTTACTGCGTACTTCCATGATATGATTGATGGCTTGGGGTGTGTTTAGTTGGTGAAATATTTTGGGTTGAGCTATCTTGTATCATTTTTCGTTTGTATTTGATAATTGGGGTCATCGATCGTTTTGACTTTATATGGCATGTGAACATACAGTTACATTATTGGGGCCGCCAAACTGTTGACAAGACAAACAATGGGCACTTAAACCCTTCCACCATTAGCTTTTCTAATCAAATTTTTCTGTCTCCATCCATCGGATGCTCATCGAGAGGTCCAGATCGGAGTTAAGATAGTTAGCATACGAATCTAGTTAGCATAGGATATGTTGCCAAGATTCTAGATCGTTGTAAAGCATGGATTGATAGACTGGTTTCAGCATTTGAATAAAGTGTATACATATAACTGTTTTCACTTGGCTGACATAACTGGCACAGGTTGACGAGATAAAGAAAGAGGTGGATTCAATTGTCGATCCTCTAATTGAGAAGGTCACGAAGAACAAATCCTAGAAGATCGAGAAGGAGACCAACTGGATCGGAGGATGCAAATAAAACAGCTAGTGAATTAATTTAAGAAGCAAATTGCCTAGTTGGGCAGTAGAACCAGAAGAAACTACGGAGGCAACATGACTTTAATTATCTCATTCGATATTGATTGCTTTCTAATCACGACTTGTTCAGTTACTCTACGAACTCCTAATATGAGAGAGAGGACAAATTTCCTTGGATGTTTATTCATTGTTCAAGTGCTTAATTATTAATTGTGCAGTTGTGCTTCTACGGTCACTGAAATTACAAGGAGCAGTGTTTATTTAATTAAACACTGCTCTTTGTACTTCTCATTCATTCACGATGCCAGTAAGGATCATTCACCGATCGACGCGTAGGGGTAGTGTGCACTCGACGCCATCGCCCATCGGCACGCACGCAGGTGACAACTGTAGACGACAAGGGATCACAAGTTGTTCAAGTTGCGTGCATAATATAATGTGAAGTTGTTCAAGTTGCATGCATAATATAATGTGAAATTTTCTTGCCACCCGTGCGTACGTCTGGGCTAGGCGTGGACCCAGCACGCGTTTCCTGCATTGGTCCGGGCCGGCGTCGTCTATGTTATGAAACGTGTCATCAGCGGTTAGGATCTTCCTCTCTCTCCGTCTCTCATGATCACGTAGTATATGAAATAAGTAGAACAAGTAGACATAAGATAGGGATACTATTCTTTATTCATCTCAATATTGGTAATTACAACATAGATCTCCCACGTATATATAGTCCTCGCCAAGGCTTAAGAGTTTCGGTAAGAGCCCACATACAAACGGACTAGGATTAGAATTCCTCCTTCTCCTTTCCTTCTAGGACAGAGCCCGTGTGTTTTACAACACTCCCCCTTGGGCGATTACCATGATATGCATATGCCTCATCAAAAACTCCATCCAAAAACCCAAAGTGGGAAAAAAACGGTTCTTGGAGAAAAGAGTACATCGCATTCGCTAATTGCATTGCACATGTTGTCTCATTAAAAACCTTGTGTGAGAAACCTTCAAGTAAAAACTCACGTAGGGAAAAAGAGTACAACATTTAACCTTCTTGGTCATATATTCTTCAGATATTCTATTCTTCATGAATAGATAATGATCTTCATAATCTATGCATAAACTTGTTGTTTTAGCAAATATGATATACTTGATCTTTATAATTCTAGTGGTTTACCTTAAAGGCGATTCATTAAAAATATGCTCCCCTCATAAAGCCAAACTTTTGAACTTAATTGTTCAAACCACACTTTTCATAAATGTGTGCAAACTAATGGTATGCAAGTACCATAATACTATATCTTTCTAAAGTTGGCTCATAATTCTTCTTTGAATTATATGGGAGCAATATGCTTCATGCATAATGACCACCAGTTAGTTGTGCAAAACAAATAAATATTATCCTTCAGAGAAATAGATCCTTTCAGAGGATTATGGGGTAAATAAATTAATATTCAAGATCTTCTAGATAGTGTATCAAACTTATACTAGAGTTTAGGTACTTATAATTAATCCTTTAGTGGATTTTCAAATTGTATTCTATAAATCTTCGAGATTTTGATTGTACAAATCCAGTCTTGTATTTGGCATTTAGGAGATAATTCAATTGCCGTAACCACCATTATTCTTATACCTTCTATGGTATATAGAGGATATCAACACTACATTGCTAGCTTTTCATACACTTTCTAAGTGTTTCAATGACACCTTTACGGTGTTTAAGATTCCTCATTTTCTTTCTATCGGGTCTATATTCACTTCAGGGGATGAATGGTGTTTATTCAAGAATTGACTGGTAAATCCTTCATGGATTAATTCCTTTAAGGATGTACATTCATTCTTACTGAATTATTAATCTCTTCTATGAGATATATTCTCTACTACATGAGAGATGAGTGATATACACAATAACATTGAGTTATTCACTATAAAATCATTCAATGATTGTAATCCTTCTAGGACATGCTCTTCTTGAGACTTGAATATTCATTCAGGAATATATGTACCTTAGACTTCAATACTTAGTATGAGATTTCTACAAGTTGCGATTTATATTCTTCGGGAATTATATGGATTTTCATAATCCACTTATTAATCTGCATATTCAATGTTCATTTGTTTCATTTGCCGAGATGTAGTAGAACATTCATTTCTTCTTAATAGGAGATTCAACCTCAATTGCTTTTCTTCATTGACCCGATTAATCGCTACAAGCGATTTTACCATGGACTTTGTTTCCGGATCCGGGTTCCCATAAGAGAAACATTTGCAATTAGAGAGGTAGTTTGTCGACAATTATTTTCTTTCTCCCAATACTCTCACAATGTGAGAATATTCTATCTCTGTCATTTCCCAAACAAGAGATGATATATTGTTCTCGCATACCCAACACTAGTGAGGTGCGTGCTAATTGTGTTGGATGTCATCTTCATGATGATCCTCTTCATGAGGTGTTTAACCTTCTTCATGAGGCGTTCTCTTCATGAGAATGGAGGAGTTACATTTCTTTTCTATTTAACGTGTATACACTAAACTAGAACCCACAAAGGCCCCCGTAGATTTTAGATTGATAGTATATAACATTTAGTTTACTACTAGTAAGCGCAACTTCTGGTTTATAACTTCAAGTTACTCCTCTCATTTCAAAAATCTGGCATATGCTCGCTTCGGGCTTCACAAGAGCATTAGTCAAACTATTGTATGACTTAGTGTGTGATACTATTATTCGCTTCAAGCTCCAAGGAATATTTTCTCTTAAGATCATTTTCCTTCTATGGAAATAATATTTGACATTCAAAATTCAAAATATAGGCTCTCTCTCCCCTAATGCCAATATTAGATCATTAATAGCATACTTCAAAATATATCCCCTTGGGCTTAATTCAAATTCATATATCTTCAACTACAAGTGGAGGCTCATTTATGTATGCTATGATTAAATTTTATAGGAAATATTCACACATATATTTCAATATGGGGGTTATTATTCATTATGCAAATGAGCTAGAATACTTAAAGTGCATTTAAGAATGTTCAAGATTCCTACAAAATTAGGGATGTTCTCCCCTAATATGCACAAAACATAGTTTAGAAAACTATTTCATTCTCTAGCTTCTTTATTAATCAGCCTAAAAATGATCCAAGTACTCAAAAAAATGGATCATACACTTCAAATGTATTAAATATGCAACATTCAAATTCACATGGAATTTTCTTCTAGAATTTTCTAATTGCCTTTAATGCAAAAAATTCCTTGATGCATTTTCTTCATAATTCCCAAATCATCATAAGCAAGTTATCTAATATCTTAGTTCCACAACTATTCATCCCATCAAATGGGTTAGTCTCCATTGAGCAAAATTTTATAAACTCACTCCCCCGATCTTAGGTTGCTCGGCCCTAGATCAATCTATTGCTTATGCATATGATGCATCGAAAGCAAATCATTCCTTAGTTCAACGGGAACCATATAGACGTAGCATGCTAGCTAGCCATTTTGATTATGAGGGAAGCACAAAAGTAGCTACTAGCTACAATTATAGCTGTTATGCTAATATTCATGCAAGAGTTGAGATAGTTGCGTTCAATGATATACACATGCAGATGTAATGTGGAATGTTAGTATTCGGTCTAACATAATAAATAACAACAAAATACAAAGCTACGAGCTTACATGCAATTAGTGCAATACAAAAAGTTACTTCGGCCAAAAGTGACGCTTGAGCGTAACTTCAAGTCCCGATACTTGCACTTAAAGATTGATTTAGGAAGGTTATGCCTATTAAAATATTACCCACATTTTCTTATGCCTTTGCCCAAAATTTCTCACCCTTTTCATGCCATGACTACTTCAAGTAGTGATTTGCTTCATGCATCATCTATGAATAGTCACTTCTAATGCTTCATAGAATCCAATCATACTTCTAGTATTCATTGATTATGGCATGAAATTCACATATCCAATGTACTATTCAGTGTACAACAATAGACTTAGGGTAGGATACAACTTTTTAATTCATGGACTAAAATATTAAATACTTAGGATTTGACTAAATCGATCCTTCCAAGATCAATTAATATGCCGGTTTAGTCCAATTGTTCATGTGCTTTTTAGAATATTCGGTTTCCCATCTACCTACATGGTAGTGATGCACAAGAACTATAACCTTCTTGGTTATTCAAAACTTCTTTGTGGATAAAATGAATGCAAAATTTATTTTGATAGGCAACAGACAATTGTTTATATGTAAAACATATAAATCTAATTTATTCCATGAGAAATTCGCACACATTACTTCAAGTAATAAGAATCGCAACTAAGAATATAAAGTATTTCATAGTAGTCTTCAAGCTAACAAATTAACCATTAACCACTTAATTCAACGGAACTAAAACTTAATGCACCACCATCACTACTATTAATACTTCAGGATATGAATTTAAAAGACAACAAATCTATAAGCACATGATTTAAGTTTTTCTTCAAGAGAAACTTTATATGTTCTAAATAATATCCATTTTCGCATGTCAAACTTCTATACTTGACAAGCGGTAGCTTCATGCTTTATATTCAAGAGTTATGATATGCGGTCACACGCCTTCAAGCAAAGTGTAACATATGCAAGCCACATATACAAAATTATCGCAACTTAATATCCCGGTTTATAAAGTCGTCTAAAAATTCTAACTCAATTTTCATTTGTAGTTTCGATGGTAAATTCAAATACTTCAAGTATTACATTGCTCTTTGATATTCTTATACACAAGAGTCACTTCTTCAAGAATATAGTTTGATAAAATCTTATTTACCATTTTGTCTTCTAGACATTTACAAAGCTTCGAGCTATTGTTTATAGAGCGGCGTTAATCATACAAGCTTGAAAATTCAACTTTCAATGCAATATGATATTTCGTAATCATAATATTGGGATTTTACTCATGCAAAGTGAGTCCCATAATGTATTTGTTACTTCTATTGGCCAAATACTCAATTCGTAGAGTAACTAAAAAATATTTATCTTTGGGTTTACTACACTTTAATGGTAGCAAAATATCCTTCATGGATTAAATAATGACCATAACAAATAATTTAGTAACTCCAGGATATTTCTTCTTTTAAGGCATGCATATTAACATAACTTGGATCATGTGCATAGAAGTTTACTACATGTAAACGAGTAGCAAGGTGCAAAAAGATAGTGGATGGTTATTAAAAATATTCCTAGAAGCATCCTAGCATTATTCAGATTATGGTATATGCAAAATTTTTTAATTTATACCAAGCATTCATTTATCCCAAACAAAAACATATGCTAGGAAAAAAAAAAAACTATGAGGCTCTCAAGGGTGACAAGTCTAAGGTCCGCAGGATTTAGAGAGCTCATACACCTTATACCATGTTTCTAGTGTAATCATTCAAGATTTTATTCTTATAATTACATGGTATTAAAAAAAACATGAATGCTTTCAAAAGCGCATAAAAAACACAAAGGCATATATACATGAATAAATAAATGCTATAAATGTATATAAACAAAAGACTTTTACTATTAAAAGCCTACCCATATTTTTCTGCTAGAAAACATGAGTATTTCTATTCTTTTAACACAGTGTCATAACCAATATCCAGAATTTTCCTTTTTCGGTTCGTTTGATCCGAGCGCACCATGATGTCACGACAGCCCATGCATATGTGTCGTGGTACTCGAGAGTGCCATGAGCCGGAAATAATTTCGACGATGGCCGCCGCAGCGGAAGGACTACGCTCAATGAGTTCAAATATAGTTTATCGTGGCAATGCCAAGAGCGCAATAGCAGTAGTAGCAGTGCGCTCGGGCACCATGACCCAGCCCTGATGGTTGTTATGTTTGTTGCAATACCACGGGTGACGAGCTGCAAGCTCTTTTGCGAGGATGATAACATCTGTCTTCTGACGGGCTTCAGGAGTACGTCAGGACAACCCCTGGAACACCACCCAATTGCTTTCTAGCTAGTCAATGTAAATAGGTCTTTAATGATAAGATTAATCTTCTCGTTAATCTATATCTATGCGTAATTCCTTTTTTTTCACATGTATGTTCCACGTTAGATGTCTTCAGGACTCCAACAGGCCAATAATTCAGATTGGCGGTGGACATTACCTAACAGACGTAGTATATATATATATATATACCATATACATCAACATATATAGAATTTGATCTATTATTAGCTTCTAGCTTGTAGATCGGTTCAATATAAAATTTGATCTGTTAGCTTCTAGCTGGTAGATCGGTTTTAAACATGCGCTATTTATTCAGATAGCTAGATAATTATGGTTCTTTGCAAAACGTCAACTGCAAGTTCGACGGGGTTCTTCTGCAGAACGCCAACTACAAGTTTGACGTGGACAGTGGTTACATCGATGGCCTTTGGGATATATTGCTACTATATATGCAAACTATATGCGTAGGTCTATGATGCCGTAGGCTGCGATGCCTATTCATGTGTGTTGTACTCCTTGTACCAAAGCAAAAATCCATGTACTTCGTGTACAGTTTCTGGTGGAAAAATAGATCGGTTCAATGTATGACACACATTGGCTCTGCAATTCATACCTTATAAAGGATCTTGAATTCGAGAAGAAGCGAAGGCTGTCACGTAGGACAGTTCGGCTAGGCCGTGGGGACCTGCCGGCGTGACGATGAGTCGATGCAAAGGCAGATTAGTAGCAGGTAGAGGTAGCGGATCCGTTCCGCTAACAACGTCGGGGATGTCGACGTCGCCGGCGTAGTCGCGCGACGCCGGCACAAGCGCGTCGGTGTCAAGATCGGGCGGCAGCTTCAACGGCGATGTCTACGAAGAGCTTGTCGTGGCCGATAACGTGTTATGAAACGTGTCATCGGCGGTTAGGACCTTCCTCTCTCCGTCTCTCGTGATCACGTAGTATATGAAATAAGTAGAACAAGTAGACATAAGATAGGGATACTATTCTTTATTCATCTCAATATTGGTAATTACAACATAGATCTCCCACGTATATATAGTCCCGCCAAGGCTTAAGAGTTTCGGTAAGAGCCCACATACAAACGATTTAGGATTAGAATTCCTCCTTCTCCTTTCCTTCTGCGACAGAGCCCGTGTGTTTTACAACAGTCTATTTCGATGCTGCATGGATCGTGCAAAGCATGGACACACACACACCCTGTCTCTGTCTGTGATTCCGCGAACGCTCGGGCCGGATCTCCCGCGAGGGGGCCGCACCACGTGATGACGCACATGGATGGATGGATCCCTAGTGTGTTGTGTCCTTTTCTTTTCTGAAACTACTTGTAACACTCACCATAGTTTTGGATACATATAATAAATTGATCTTCAAATCAATTTAGGTTTGCAAAATATAGAAAAGTTCCGCAAACAGATTCTCTAAAGTCAATTATATATTTTCCTAATCTGTCATCATGTCATCAGGCTTGTCAGTGCGGCGTTGCTTCGAGGGCTCTTCCGTCCCCAAAAAATCATGCAATTCTCGTTTTCCGAGAAAGTCAAGCGATTCTAAATTTGACCAAAATTTATGTGAAAAATTACTAACACTTAGAATACAAAATAAATATCAATAGATTAATGACGTAACATATTTTTCGTAATAAATTTTATTTGAGACATAAATATTGATACTAATTACTATATCAAACTTTAGTCAAGTTGATCGGCACGAATCTCATAGTTGCATTTTTTTTTTTTATGGAGTACATCATTGAACACTATCACGCCATAAAAAAAATTGAGTTTTTTGTTTAGTTGTTGGTTGCTGCACAGTTTAACTGGAAAAACAGCAAATCTAGCATAGTTGAACTAACTAAAGGGACTAGTAAAATAGGGTTGGGATATTATGGATTTTAAGATATGATTATTCATGTTGTATGTTTGATTGGATAGGTATCCGTTGGATAGGGTGAACAAGTTTTCTTTGGTTGAATGGATGATGATGGGCAAAGTATATGTGGTCTCCTCCAACCCAAATTGTTGGTGTGTCATCCCTTCAAACATGCACGCCAGCTACAATGTAGTATCACAAAATACATGATAGCTTGATAAAGCCATGCATTGTGCAAACAGAATATTGTCATTGCATAGCTTGGAAATAACAGGGCTTAAAACTTGCACACACTTTCAAAAAAACTTGCTACAAAATACATAAATATAACCCTTGGTGCATTTGTTTGATTGGGTACAAGCATAGTACAGAAATAGCCCACAATGCATTGTTTATAGGATACAAGACTGTGGCATGAAGCCCGGCCCTTTTTTTTTTGAAAGATCCGGTTTCCGGCTTTGATTAATTTAAGGAGAATAGGGTTTGTGACAACACGCGCAAGAAGAAGCGCGCGTCCGCGCAGAAAGGCACCGCTACGGGGGTGAAAGACTCACGCCGATACAACAGAGATACAACAACCCGAAGAAGATAGAGTCCGAGCTCCCAAGAGGCCGTGAAGGTCATCATTGCCAAGACAAACAAGCGTAGCTCCGACTTCCAACCATAGCCCGACGAACGCCACATAGCCGAAGTCGAAATCCACGCCCACGCCTTCGGAAGGATACGATTCGAGGAACGTCGCCGCCGCCGTCTAAGATAGACCGGGTCCTCACCCGTGGACAAATGCTAGGGACGCCGACGCCCCCAAGGGGATACGACGCCGCAGCGCCGCCGCCGCCGGCTTTCGCCCCAAGATATCCCCAAAGACCGACGCCGGCCAAGAAACCCGAACCTTGCTTGTCGCCACCGCCGTTGTTGCTGTCGGCCGCCGTCGAAATCTCACCCGAGGAGTGTCGACGCCGCCCGGCCACGCATCGCAGCCGCAAAGCTGCGTCACCACCAGCCGCCGGCAAGACACAAGCCGGAAACCAGCCATCGATCGCAAAGATATGCGTCCACCGCCGACCGACACCGACGCCGGGCCGTCTTCGTCTTGACCACCATTGCAAAGAACCATGGATGCCACAAAGAATCGAAACCACCGGGGAGGGGACGGTTGAGAAGAAGGGCCGCCCCCAACGCCGCACTAGGTCCGGCCGCCGAGCACCACCACCGGCCGCCACCACATCACCGTCGGAAGAAGAAGCCCGACCGCCAAGCGGGCACCGGATCCGCCACCTAGGCACCGGATCCGACCCCACACCGCCAAGAAGAAGGCGAGATGCACGGGGAAGGGGTACCCCGCCATCCCGACGCCGGCCGCCGCCCCAGCCCAAAGGGGCGCCATCTTTGCCCGTGGTCGTGGCCGCCGCCACCGCCGGGGCGGCCGGATCTAGCCACCGTGGCACCGGATCTCGGGGCCGGTCCCTGGCAGCCCGTCCCGCACCGCAGAGGAAGAGGGAACGATGGAGGAGCACCGCCGCCACCCCTGTGCGCCCGCCGGGCTCCGGCGGGCGCCGGCTGCGGCCGCTGGGGCGGAGCAGCCCCGCCGAGCACCACGCCGCCCGACGCCGCCATGCCGCCCGGCCGAGCCCGCGCCACCGAGCCGCCAACGCGAGTGGATGGCCCCGCCGCCATCCGGGCAAGCGCACGGCCTTGCCGGCGCCTTGCTCCGGCGGCGGCGCGGCGAGATTGGGAGGAGAGGGAAGGAGGTGGCGGCTAGTTCACGGCCGCCCCCGAGTCGCCCTCGTGGAGAGCGACGCGGGGCGCGGGTGTTTCCTCAATTGATAAGAGCTCAAGCCGGCCCTATTAGGCATGGCCACTAAAAAGGCACGACACATTTCGAAGGCCCAGCATAGGGTCGTGCTTGGGCCCCTACTTTGATCCCTAGTTCAGCATGGGCACAACACGCAGTTTCGGGCTTTTCGCCATCCCGGTGACGAATTTGCGGTGCTCTCGCGGTCCGCACGGGTTATTTGAACCATCCGGCGACGAGCCTCGCCTTGTCACGGCGAGCTCCTCCAGCCCTCTCGGACTTTAGCGCCGCGTCGGCGTGTGCGCCTCCCTATAGGCTGGTGTACATCGCGTGGGAAAAGAGGTCGGGGTACGGGTCACTGCGCAGAAGGTCGGGCGCCATGATCGCCGTGAACGCCGCCGCCGCCGGAGTGGCGGTTGGGAGGGCAACCGCCGCCGGTGGTCATTCGCGCAGGTCGCCGGCGCGGGCGAGCGGGCCGCCGCTTAACGTGGGGGTCCCGGGCCGCCGCCGCATGGGAGGCCCTACCGCTCTTCGCCCCGCCGTGGCCGTGCTCATTGTCATCGCGCAGCGCCGCAGACGCCGCGGTCCTCGACGGTAGCTGCTCCAGGGGACCAGGTTCCGCGCCATGGCGGCGCCCGGCGGGACGATGGTCGCCTCGGCGCCATAAATTTGGTGGGCTGGTGGGTTTAGCTAATTATTGTTTGACTAGTTAAATGGCCGTGCGTTGCTACGGGTAACTAAATTTTATATAAAAAACATTAATCGCATGATAAAATAGCAATACTATAAAGATTAAACAATGATATTAAATTGACATTTAGTCCAAACAAGTTTTATGAAAGTAACACAATCAAGCGTTCGTAATATAACAACATCTCCATGTAGTGTCTCGATATTCCATTTAGAAGGCATTAGTTAAATATTATTTTACAATATAAAATGAATTACAAATACATTGTATGTGTTACTAATCTTCAATTACCTTGCCTATTGTGTTAGAACCTCCTTCCATACAATATTCTTCGTGAAAATTCCATCAACTGGCCGGGCGTCTTTTTATCCTTAACTTTTTACTTGGTGCATTCTTTTTATTTTTCCGACGCCATTCTTTCTAGCATTTTTCTTCTCCATCTTTTTGGCCTCCTCCTCCCCGCGCCCGCATCCGGCGGGAGTGCGAGGATCCGGATATTCGCTCTTGACGTGGCTCTAGACATCGCAACATACAACCGACCGTGAGAGAACACCGGTCTTGGGCGTATACACACCCACGTTCGGGATCGTTTTGGCCCCGTGACTTGTTGACCGTCATGGCGAAGCTCGGCGATAGGAAATCGCTTCCTCTTAAACTCGAACGGGAACATCTCATCGACGGGCACAAGGGTATTCGAGGAAGGAATACCCGCTTCCCAAATCTTCGCCCAACCACGATTTCCGCGTCGATTGTATTTCTTGAGAACCCCGCACCAACAGCCTTGTACCGATTGCCTGACCCATTGGCGTGGTCAATATTCGAAGCAAGATGACAGACACCCGAGCTTGAGCTTCAAGACGTGTGGAGGCAAGCATTTGGGGTTGAGATCATAAGGAACTCTCTTGGATAGTAGTTATGTGGATCATCTATGGCGAGTCAAAACTTTTATACACCATCTCGCCACCCCGAAACATATCAATCATTTTCATATTGATCATGTCCACCCAATCGCTACGTGTAGATAAAATCGCTTCCGTGGTGGTGATGTAGTCTTTATTCGCCATGTTTGCGTTTAGGTCCGGAAAGATGATGTCGATCAATGAGCGAAGATCCTTCTCAAAGACGCCGCAGTATGGGACACGGATCTCTTCGAATTCGTACATCGTCATCACCGTGAACCTCTTCCGTTCCATTACGACGATGTGCAACAGATAATCTCGCAAACCATCGGTCACTCTAAGCCCTCATGTTGCGGACAAGCTTTAGGTGGCGCATGGATTCCCAAAGATGAGAGCTTCGTAGGGAGGCTCGACTATTTGAGCCCTAGATCCTTTCGGCACAACAGGGGAGGACCTGCCTAAAATCCCCCGCCAAAGACAACCGTCTTCCCACCAAACGAAGGTCCGGCCGGCTCATTGTATCTTGTAGGCTCTTGTCTAGTGCTTCCACGTTTTGCCTCCTTGTCATAGATGCCTCGTCCCATATTATGAGAGCTCCTTGTCGTAGCAACTTGGACGTACCATCCTGTTTTGTGAATTTGCATCCATCGCCATCTTTAGCATTGAGAGGTATCACGGCGCGAATGATGACTCGCCCTCCCACCTGGCAATATGGATGCCGCGACTCAGATGTGGTCGTAGCCACGACAATCTTGCCCCGCTACGTAGTTTCCGATAAGTGCCCTATACAAGAAGGTCTTTCTGCACCGCCAGGTCCATCCACAAAGAACATCCCGCCCTTTTGGCTGTGGACGGCCGGCCATTATCTCATCGTAGGCGCACCTCCGCTCGATGTTGAGTGAGTCGCATAATAACTCATCTTTGGGGTCTAGCTCGACTCTACTCTCCTCAAGTATCTCTCGAGGAATACTACCGGCATTGTCGTATGTATCATCAATTTTAGGAAGAGGCAATTTATGAAACTCCTTCCCCATCGACAAGTACCATGTTTCTAATATCTATCAAAACCATTTCTTTGCACCGATTCGGGACATGGATTATTACTTACCGTAGTCCTCGACATTGCATCGTAGTGCTTTTCCCACAAACCAAACACATCATGTGGCTCGTAGAATACTATTATTGTTGCTAATAGCCTTCAGAGAGAGGAAGGCATCTCGAATAAAGTAGCTTCAGTTAGACACTCATCCAGTGTATTGTCCTCTTCGATTAGACCCTCCTTTGTGCGGCTTCACGGAATGAAGGTAGCGGCTCTCCATCGACGGTCCTAAGGTGTTCGTATGAGGTAGCACCAAAGAACATTATTTAGGAGGACACGAAGAAAGTAGCGTTCTCCCTCTCGCGGGATGAGCCGATACGACTCTACCAACTTGGAAAACAGAGTTCTTTCTAGGCCGCGAATTTGCCATTAGATCGCCAAGTGAAATGCTCCCGGGAAGTCCCGATACAAGATTCCACGGGATGCCTCATGCCGCCTGTTATAATCAAAATATGCAAATCAACATTGAATCTTCTGCGCCCGGCTTATTAACAATCCTCTCAACCTTGTCCTTTTTATGGAATGACACCATGTGCATGCCTGGAAGATGAAGCTATAGCTGCTGTACTGGTGGATAGTTCTTGCTCAAGTCAAAGCCATATATCCGCCATAGCGCCTCCGAGGCGTCACCCAACGCCTCTCTATATTGCCTAATCTCATCAACGTCGCCCTGCTTATCGGCTTTGTCAGCCTCCCTCATCGCCACCGATGCCCTGTCATGTCCCTTGTATATGTACTTGAAGATGTACTTTACTGATTTGATGCTCCCACATGCTTCAACATTTATATGGCGAGTTGAAGGTACGCAGCAGACGGGGGTTGTAAGGCACGACCCATCGGTTGTCCAAGAAACGGCCTCGTACTTTTTCCTTACGCCCATCATTGCGTCGTCGATAGACGGGGTATGAATCCTTTCCTTGTGACGTTGACTCACAGAATGCTTTAGGGCAGTGGTTCTTGCATTCGCCTTTAACCACCGTGCACGGACAAAATGGATTAAGCTTCCCACAGGGACCATGCATCATATGCTTTGTTACCATCTTGTAGAGCTCAGTGGTATTTCTTCTTGTTTGGTAGCTCAAGACCGATAATCGTGTCATATTGCTCGGGACATGTGAGCTTGTACTTCCGTTCCATTATTATTAGTAACCGGTGTGCATGCGGCAAACCCCTCTTCTAAAACTCCACTACATATACGTAGGCCTTCACCTTCCCAAGGATGTCTTTCTCCATCAACATTTTCTTCATTGCATCTAACTTTGCTCTAAAGACTCGTGTGACGAGATCCGGATGGTCCCGCGGTGTCCGGCCCGGATAAAGTTCATTCTTGATCTCGCCCCGTTAGGGTTGCACGTCATCGTGAGGAAGATATCAGGTTTACCATACTTTCAACACGAGCCATTGCATCCATGTACCGACGCCTCATATCACGCGGGGTCCTCCTATGAATGAAGAAGACAACACAAGACGCCTTCCGACATTCTCCAAAGACTTCCTTCACCCGCATGCATGCCGTCCACTAGGCCTTGATATAGGTCGCTCTCAAAGAGTCCCGATTGTTTCGTATGTAGTCCAAACGCGAGCTCTCAATCTTGATGTACGTGTCGACAAAGAAACCGTTGGAAAAGTCGGCCGCCATAGAGTATTGATTAAATACATTTGGTCGCATCGGAACTTGTAGCGTAGTAGTCGTCGCATTGAGATACACATACATTTCCAAGAGGTTCTCGCAAGGAGACAATGGTCGAGTTAGTATTATGATACAACAAACTAAGTTTATATTGAATTAATGAAAAGGATTTAAGGTACCTCCATCGCCATCGCCATCGGTCGTACCATCTTTCTCAAGACGCCTTTTGCGGATCTCTCGAGCTCTCTCAACTTGTTCCATAGTAATATTTTTTTTTCGAATGCAATTGTGCCACCCGAGCTCACCCTTCGTATTAAAAAAGCGGGTATGAAAGCGGGTCATAGCACGCCATATATATGAGCGGATGCCATGTATGGACCGGTCCGGTGCCTTGCGGGACCACACTATGCTGGAATTGGCCTAGACGCCACTCCCCTCAACCCGCACGGGCGGCCACCTCTTTTGCGATAGGCTCGTTATATGTTCTTCGGTCAAGCCGCCGGGTCAAGGTTGAACTCGACACGATAATCCTCGACGCGTTTTCAAACGTGTCCCATACGCCCGTAGTTGCCGAGAGTAGGGATTCCCATTAAGAATCCCAACCAATTGCTCAATAACTTCCCTGTCTTTTTCGACGACCGCATTTACGACACTTGCTCATCCGATGCTCGAGGGACGGATCGTCGCCGTAAAAATAAAGCTCAAGGTGTCTCTTTTCAACACCATTGTTGACACCTTTTATCATATATATTTATAAGTCAATTAAACATGAGAAAGGGGTATAAATAATAATACCAACTTAGAATAGGGTGTCACTAACATATTTCCACGAGTTTGGTGAAGTTATGATTTGCGGGGACTAAACAGAAAATGTTGTAATTGGTGTGACATACGACTCCAAGGCGTATCCCAATCATATTCGATCCAACTCCTACAAAAGAGCAACATAGAAGTACTTCAAATGAAGAATCAAAGTACAACATTGCGAAGAGCTCGTCGAGATGATCGAAACGGATATTTCATTTGCCATATTCGGAGTCCAGAATCAGAAGATATTAGTCGCAGAGCGGGGTTCGGTAAAACGGGCATAACTCCCTCATCCGGACTCCGTTTGACGCGAATTAATACAATTCGGAAACGGCACGGCGACACGCATGCACCCACAAAAGCTCAGCCCAGGTGGGGGCCCATCTTGGGCCGACCGGCCCAATAATAAGGCCGAGCGGCCTCCCAGCTCCGCCACGTAAGCCCTGCCTCCAGAAGCTTCCTCAACCGACTCTAAGACGCAATCTAATCCGCTCGTTTAATGTCGGTTTGATCCGAGGGCGTCGGTGGGAGCACGAGTTGTATCTAGGTCAAACTCGGCAAACTCCTCCGGGACTATATAAGGCGACCCCTGCACCCCCGGTTTCAATCATCTCGAGATCATCTTCTCATTAGCTATTGACAGAGCATAAACTAGGGTTTCAATTAGAAGCAAAGGTCCCTCTAGTTCTAGTTCTTCTAGTTCTAGTTCTAGTTCTAGTTCTAGATCTAGTTCTTCTAGTTCATCTAGTTGTAAGATCAAGGAGAGAGGCAAGAGAAAAGCGGAGATCCCGGACCTGTCGGATCTTCCTCAACATTGTACATCTACAAAGAACTAGTTCGTTTCTTCAAACAATCTCCGGGTTCTTTATTTATTAATTCTAAGTTCTCTATTTATTTACTTTTATTCAGCATTTACTTTAAGTTTATTTATTAGATTCCCGCTTGTATCAAGTGCTCTAGTTTTTGCAACGCTAGAGTAGTAATCTTTAGATTAGGCGTGGTGCTTAGTTTAACGCACTGAATTGCACCCAATCCCACCGGATAGTTTGTGGTAGCCCTAGGTAGTGAGGAGCCCCGACGGCCGACGTATTCCACCACGTTCGGATTGGTGTTTGTAGGACCGTAGTTGGAGCTTCCTAGCCCCCTTCTCATCCCTTTCCGCGGCTAGTGTTACGATGTCCCAATATAAATAAACCCGAAAGTATCTCGATTCTTAGATCAATTAGAGACCTTAGAAACAATCTCTCTTTCCCAACATCATTATTATTTTCTTAGGACGTTCTAAACTCTTTCTAGTACACTTCACGTTCCCCGTGGAAATCGATACTGAATACTCCGGGTGAAAGCTACATCGGTATCCGTGCGCTTTTAAGCGGATTTTTCTCGTTTGCTTTAATAATTACCAACAAGCTTTTCGGCGCTGTCGGGAACGGTAGTCGTGCTAGTTTAGAACCAAGTTCGTCCATTTATCCTTTTTCTTTTCGCACCTTTTTCATACCACTACCAAGATGGATTCCACTCCTATCTATAAATTTTCCGCTCCAAAGGGTGAATTGATAGAGCCACCACAATCTGGCACATCCTATTCTTACGGATGGCTATGAGATTCGCCCGCTTTTATAGCTATGGTTCGGGAGCAAACTTTCTCGGAAAAGAAGACGAAAATCCATATGTGCACATCCGAGAATTTGAGCAACTATGTTCATGCTTGAATATTCCCGCATGAAACATGAGACCCTAAAATGGAAATTATTTTCGTTCTCTCTTTTCGAGAGAGCGAAACAATGGTATGCTCATAATTCCGAAGTGTGAACGGAATTGGGAGGAACTTCGAGACAAATTTTGTCTTGCTTTCTTCCCTATTTCTCGATCATTACTCTTCGCCTTGAAATTCTTAATTTTAAACAAAAAGAGAAAGAAACTATAGGAGCAGCTTGGGCAAGATTTTCAAGTTTAATCTTATCTCGCCCAGATTTATCTTTTTGTCGACCAAGTCCTTTTACAACACTTTCATTATGGCCTTAGCAAAGAAGCAGCCCCTGTTCCTCGATACATCTTACGGAGGATCATTTTCACATAAGACCGTTAGTGAGGGAAAAGCTATCCTTGACAAAATTCTTGAAAATACCCCATACACCGGCGTCTACGATGAATTCCTTAAAGAAGAAGTCGAGCCAAGCCCCGAACCATTAGAGGAGGAACATGTAGCCGAATTTCCAATTGACTCATCTAGTAATTTGGTTGTTGAGAAACCTTCGAAAAGGGAACACAAACCCAACTAGAGGATGATGAACCATCTCCTCTAGAATTTCCTATGGAATTCGAGGAAGATATCTTTGAAGATTATGGAAATAACTCGAATTTTCCTATTCAAGCGAGACCTCTAGAAAAAGACCACTCAACCCCGATCCACGTGAAGAAACGGTTAACATAGAACATATCAAAAGCCTTTCAAAGCAATTATGAGTTATGAATGGTTGACCGAGCGGAGTTATCACCCGAGGTAGCTCGAATCACCTCCCCTTCAACCATTCTCTTATGCCAAATTAGAGGGTCCGCTAGAGAAGTCCACTACAATCCTTACGTCGGGATAAACATTATTTCAAAAGAGTTAGGCGATGCTCTTTATCCCGACACGCCCTTAACTCCATCTCAAAAATTTTTACAAGGCCCATCAGATTTAATCTTGAATGCCATGGAGTTTTAAGGACGGTTCCTGCTCGAATCAACAACTTGGAGATATGTCTAGATTTTCACATTTATGACATCTCGGTGGTTCCTCTCTTGATTGGCGAGACCAATCATGAGGATTCTACAGAAAAGCCACTACGAGGTCACTTAGACTTCAAAGTTGGAAACTCCACTATGACTATTCCTCTTGCCCGATCTACAAACACAATGGTGGAACCCAAACCCGAGCAAGACCCTATTGAGGAGGTCTTAATGGCGTCTTTAGAAGAAATGGCCCAACCATCCTTCGACATCGAACACTTCATTGAAGAAGAGGACGAGTTTGCGTAACCCATTGAGTTAGACCAAAATGAGAAACCTCCACCTCCTTCAATAGAGTTGAAACCTCTTCCTCCCCCGGTTTGAAATATGTCTTCCTACACAATAATCGACAAACCCCGGTAATCATTAGTGATAAACTTTCAAACGAAGAAACACAAAAACTTATCAATGTTCTTGAAAGACATATATCATCTATAGGCTACTCCCCTCGAAGACCTCAAGGGCATTAGTCCCGCTCTCTCGCACTCACCGCATCCCTATTGATCTTAATTGCACACCTTCAAGGGAGCCACAACGCAGACTTAACAAAGCTATGCGAGACGTTGTTAAGAAAGAGGTCCTTAAGCTCCTACACGCTGGGATTATTTATCCCGTGCCACATAGCGAGTGGGTTAGTCCCTGTCCAAGTAGTGCCAAAGAAGGGAGGAATGACGGTCGTTAGGAATGATAAGAATGAACTCATCCCTCAACGAATTATCACTAGGTGGCGTATGTGCATTGATTACGAAAACTCAACAAGGCTACAAAGAAAGATCACTTCCCGTTACCCTTTATTGATGAAATGTTGGAACGGCTTGCAAAGCACTCTTTCTTTTGTTTCCTTGATGGTTATTCCGGGTATCATCAAATCCCAATCCACCCTGATGACCAAAGTAAGACTACTTTCACATGCCCGTATGGAACTTACGCATACCGACGAATGTCGTTCGGGTTATGCAATGCTCCAACCTCCTTCCAACGGTGCATGATGTTTATTTTCTCTGATATGATTGAGAAAATCGTTGAAGTGTTCATGGATGATTTCACCGTCTATGGAAAAACCTTCGACGATTGCTTGGAGAACTTAGATAAAGTCTTACAACGGTGTGAAGAAAATTCCTTAGTCCTGAACTGGGAGAAATGTCATTTTATGGTTCGGGAAGGAATAGTGCTAGGACACAAGGTGTCAACGAACGTGGTATAGAGGTGGATAGAGCAAAGATTGAAGTTATTGAACAACTCCCACCTCCCACGAATGTGAAAGAAATCCGCAGCTTTCTAGGACATGCAGGGGTTCTACAGCGCTTTATCAAAGATTTTTCTCAAATCGCTAGACCCACGACTAGTCTCTTAGCTAAAGATGCATCTTTCATCTTTACCGATGAGTGCCATGAATCTTTTCAAATCCTTAAGAAGGCACTCATTTCAGCTCCAATCATTCAACCACCGATTGGAATATTCCGTTTGAGATAATGTGTGATGCTAGTGACTTTGCGGTTGGTGCCGCTTTTAGGCCAAACCAAGGATAAGAAGCATTATGCCATATCCTACGCTAGCAAAACCTTTGTCGGACCGCAGCTCAATTATGCCACAACCGAAAAAAGAGCTATTGGTCGTTGTCTTTGCTATAGACAAGTTTAGATCTTACTTAGTGGGGGCAAAGGTAATTGTTTATACCGATCATGTTGCTCTTAAGTACCTCCTCACTAAGAAAGATGCTAAGCCTCGGCTAATTCGATGGATTCTTCTACTCCAAGAGTTTGATATTGAAATCCGAGATAAAAAGGGAGTAGAGAATTCAAGAGTCACCACTTGTCTAGGCTACAATACAAGGAAAACATGACCTACCCATAAATGACTACCTAAGGGATGACACTTTGCTCAAGATAACACACTCGATCCATGGTATGCGAGACATCGTGAACTTTATAGTCACGGGCTATGTCCCACACGGGTGCGCATAAAAGAAAGTTAATCCATGAAAGCCGTTTGCACCTATGGGATGAGCCATACCTTTTTCGAGTTTCTTGCCGATGGATTGTTGAGAAGATGTGTCCCTATGGCTGAGGCAATTCAAATTATGGAAAGATGTCATGCTTCGCCATATGGAGGACATTATGGAGCATTCGGACACATGCCAAGATATGGCAAAGTGGTTTTTCTCGCCAACGATGTATGCAGATACAAAGGAGTTTGTCGAGGAGATGCCATCGATGCCAAAAACATGGAAACATTAATGCACGAGATGCAATGCCTCACAAACAATCTCCAAATTGAACTCTTTGATGTTTGGGGATTGATTTTATGGGGCCATTCCCTAATTCGGAATTGTGAATACATCTTGGTAGTCTGAGACTATGTGTCCAAATGGGTAGAAGCACTACCATGTCGAACAAATGATTCCAAACATGCCAAGAAAATGTTCCATGAAATCATATTTCCACGTTTTTGGTACACCACGGATGGTCGTAGCGATGGAGGTCCTCACTTCATCGATAAAACCTTTCGAAAGTACCTAGCGGACCATGGAATTCGTCACAACATCGCTACTCCTTACCATCCCCAAACTAGCGGTCAAGCGTAAAACATCTAATAAACAAATCAAAAATATTCTACAAAAAGACCGTAGATGAAATGGGGGAAGGCATGGAAGGACAAGCTTCCGGATGCACTTTGGGCTTACCGAACAAGCATTCAAAACACCGATAGGCATGTCACCCTATCAACTCGTATATGGAAAAACATGCCACTTGCCTGTTGAATTAGAGTTCAAGGCTCATTGGGCAATCAAGAAATGGAACATGGATCTCCACCTAGCTGGCAAGAATCGTCTAATGCAACTCCGAGCTAGAGGAATGGAGAGAAAAAGCCTATCATAATTCTAAGATTTATAAAGAGAGAACAAAAGATGGCATGATAAGAGAATTAAGCACAAGGAGTTTAAGCCAGGAGACAAAGTCCTACTATTCAATTCAAGGGTTAAGCTCTTTGGACATGGTAAGTTCGAAGTAAGTGGGATGGACCATATAATGTCGTCGACACTTCAACACATGGAGCCATCACCATCCAAGATGATTTAGGTAACACATTTAAGGTAAATGGTCATCGGTTGAAAGTCTTTTTAGAACCTCGAAAGGTTAGAAGAAATTGACTTGATTGAATTCTTTCAAGTCAATGATCCACTCTAAAAAGAGCTTCTATTTAAAAAAAAAAAAAAAAACTAGGCAACAAAGGCTTAAGTAGCCAACCGCTAACGCTTAACCTGTTCCACAAGTTTTGTTGTCTATTTGAGTTTAGCAGGATTTGGAGCACCTGAAAGAGTAAGACACGACGGTGTGGAGGCGTATGACCACTTGATCGAGCACAATCTTAATCGGCCAACATCATCAATGCCCTATCAAGGAAGGTCAACACCACCACTACTTGTCTACCTCACTTCGCCATCACCACTCGACTATGTCAACAATCACTTGGGGAGAGCACCCCAGTTATCACGATAAGTATCTCTATCCTATCTATTTTAATATTAGCTAGTTATTTATGTTTGCCTTGCTATATATAATGAGTCTTAATTAGAGTCTTAGTTTGTTAGAGTCTAAATAATGCTAGAGTTTGCTAGTTGGCCTTTCTCTTTTAATTATGATCTTGATGATATATGCTAAGGAAATGATGAATAGTTGCTCCGCCTTAATTCCTCTTAAAAGTACTTACACTTTGGACTTAGATTCTCCCAAAAGCTTTAATTGCTTAATTTGCTCTAAACCCAATACCTATGGGAAGCACATGCTTAATGAGTCTTAGCATTAAAGGATAAAGATACATGAAAAGTTGAGTCATTGTTTATCATATTCCTAGAGATACTTGATTCTGGTTTTTATCTTTGAAAGTTATAAAATATTACATGATGAGTTCCTTAGCTATGACCCTTAAGAGTTTCGCATCAAGATCATCCCACTCCACTAAATATGCCGCTTCTAACCTCGAAGTACGCCCCCATATTCCATCAAGCCGCTAGCCATAATTATAAAATAAACTCTTGCAATTTTTGGATATGTCTCTCTCTGTGTTCATGCTAAATAGAGGTGGGCTACATTTGAAAAAAAAAAGAAAAAAAGAAAAGAGAAAAAGAAAAATAAATATTTAGAGAGAAAAGTGAGACGAGAGAGGGAGAGAAACGGACAAAAGTCATACTAGGCGAGAAGGGCCTACCTCCCTAAATATATTTAGAGATGAATAATGGACACGTGTCCGAGGGTGAGTAGGGCCCACATCTCTAGGAGAGAGAAAAATGGACACAAGTCCGGGGCAAAGCCCACCTCTCCAAGAATGAATAGCCTGTGCCTTAGCAATTTTTTAGAAAGAGAGATATAGTCCAAGATGCTTGAGAAAAAAAAAAATATATACTAGAAAAGGCTAAAGGCTATTTACTACCTTTCATCCTCATCCACTTCACCACTATCATCCCACTATGTATGTCCTACCACATGTGTAACTTCGCTACATACCATCTCGCTTAAGAGGGTCATACATAGGATCTCTCGAGTTTCTTTTGAAAAATATTGCAAAACCCCGGGATGATAGTTGATCAAAGAACTTGAGACACGGTACTTAACTTGATTGTTTTATCTTGCTTATGATTCGTGAAAAGGCTACGCCCCATGGTAAAATGTGTATGCGAGAGCAATCTGTTAAGAGGAGAATTTATTTCTCGATAAACACGATTACTTCCGAGGTATGAAAGCGTAGTAGCAACTCCCGATCCTACTATAGCATATAGCTTTGCTAGGGACTAGCAAAGGGTAAGCTTGGGGAGCTTGTTGACACCTTTTATCATATATATTTATAAGTCAATTAAACATGAGAAAGGGGTATAAATAATAATACCAACTTAGAATAGGGTGTCACTAACATATTTCCACGAGTTTCGGTGAAGTTATGATTTGCAGGGACTAAACAGGAAAACAGCAGAATTGGTGTGACATACGACTCCAAGACGTATCCCAATCATATTCCGATCCAACTCCTACAAAAGAGCAACATAGAAGTACTTCAAATGAAGAATCAAAGTACAACATTGCGAAGAGCTCGTCGAGATGATCGAAACGGATATTTCATTTGCCATATTCGAGTCCGTAATCAAGATATTAGTCGCAGAGCGGGGTTCGTAAAACGGGCATAACTCCCTCATCCAGGACTCCGCTTGACGCGAATTAATACATTCGGAAACGGCAGACGACGACACGCGACGCGCACCCACAAAAAGCTCAGCCCAGGTGGGGCCCATCTTGGGCCGACCGCCCAATAATAAGGCCGAGCGGCCTCCCAGCTCCGCCACGTAAGCCCTGCCTCCAGAAGCTTCCTCAACCGACTCTAAGACGCAATCTAATCCGCTCGTTTAATGTCGGTTTGATCCGAGGGCGTCGGTGGGAGCACGAGTTGTATCTAGGTCAAACCCTGGCAGCTCCTCCGGACTATATAAGGCGACCCCAGACCCCCTGGTTTCAATCATCTCAGATCATCTTCTCATTAGCTATTGACAGAGCATAAACTAGGGTTTCATATTAGAAGAAAGAGAGGTCCCTCTAGTTGTCTAGTTCATCTAGTTCTAGTTCTAGTTCTAGTTCTAGATCTAGTTCTTCTAGTTCATCTAGTTGTAAGATCAAGGAGAGAGGCAAGGAGAAAGCTAGAGATCCGGACTGTCGGATCTTCATCAACATTGTACATCTACAAAGAACTAGTTCGTTCTTCAACCCAATCTCCGTGTTCTTTATTTATTAATTCTAAGTTCTCTATTTATTTACTTTTATTCAGCATTTACTTTAAGTTTATTTATTAGATTCCCGCTTGTATCAAGTGCTCTAGTTTTTTTGCAACGCTAGAGTAGTAATCTTTAGATTAGGCGTGGTGCTTAGTTTAACGGTTGCACTGAATTGCACCCAATCCCACCGGATAGTTTGTGGTAGCCCTAGGTAGTGACAAATCCGGCGGACGACCGGCGTATTCCACCACGTTCGGATTGGTGTTTGTAGGACCGTAGTTGGAGCTTCCTAGCCCCCTTCTCATCCCTTTCCGCGGCTAGTGTTTCGATGTCCCAATATAAATAAACCCGAAAAGTATCTCAGATTCTTAGATCAATTAGAGACCTTAGAAACAATCTCTCTTTCCCAACATCATTATTATTTTCTTAGGACGTTCTAAACTCTTTCTAGTACACTTCACGTTCCCCGTGGAAATCGATACTACGGAATACTCCCGGGTGAAAGCTACACAGTATCCGTGCGCTTGCGGATTTTCTTTTGCACTTAATAAATACCAACAACCATCCTCTTTACCAAAAGACCGTATGTTATGGTAAATCGTCCATGAGCACGAACGTGTTGATGCCATTGAGGTTCTCATGTTTGTGGTCACACGATCTAGGTGGCAAGATAGAGAAGTGAAAGAGAAGTGGCCATTGAAATATCGATGTTTGCACCTAAAGTGCCTAGCATCGACATCCGAGCTTGTATACAACCTAATGAGCTCATCCGGTGTATCGGGGCTGAAAGACTAATCTGTCCCACTCGACAAAGAAAACCGGGTGGTTCACCCTCGATCCTCTTTGCCTCGCAGTGCTTGCGGTTTTCCAATCGACTTTAGCATGTGCGACTGATGGGAGATTACTATAAACCCGATCATATGGATCCGAGACATCGGGCTCACTATTATCCCTGGACATCCGCTTCCTCCATGTGCTCGTCTCCATCCTCGCCGTGATACGCCAAAATATTGATGTTTTACACGTGTTTTGCAATTGCGAAAATAGTTTTCTTTATCAAGCGCTTTACCTTGTCCGCGAAAAAAAGTACGCCTCCTCCTCATCAATATCTTCCTCAAATATGACATCCGCATCATAGTACGTACACATCACAAACACATACATGCATGACTCATGGAACATGATGGCATATAAGGTAAGGAAAAATGCAAAATTTTAGTAAAGAAAATACCATCCTCGACGATATTGTCCGGCATATCAGGTTGCGCACCGTTTTTTGAGGCATTGAGCGGTACCATCAACTACTGACGATTGTGTACGTGGTGCCTGCGTGCAATTATTATGCGGTAGAGGCATCCGAGAGGTACCATCATCTACGTGACGGTTGTGCTTGTGTTCCTATGCAATTTTCATTTGTGTCACTTTCGAGATTCCCGTGTGACACCATCTGCGAGAACCAAATGACATGAGTTTTTGGAATAGAATAAGGCACTTGAAAATGATGATATATAAATAATATATGTACCGTTATAAACCACACTTGATTGTGTATGGTCGTTCGCATCACAACTATTTCCATTTGCACAACCTCTAGTCCTTCTTCCAACGTTTGCTTCAAAAGCCTTATTGTGATGGGACATAAGGGCATTTCTCTCTCAACCGGTCACACGATGCCTATGAATGGTATGTGCCGCATCGAATCGGGGGCCTCAACTTCGGATCTTCAACTACTACACAAGGCGCGATGTAAACGTGCGTGCCCCCAAATTCGTATCACCATATCAAGTGAAACGCTTTAGGCGTTTGAGGTGGAGAAGGGAAAATAGGTTTAGGGTTGCAAAGTGAGGGCTCTCCATGGCGATCGAGTCCGGATGCAAGGTGTTGGCTCGGTGTTTTCTCACCGACGTATTATAATTTTTGTTGATCTCCTTTCGTTTTCAACTTCTTCTCTTCTTGAGTCATTTCTATCATTCTTGCAACATTGTTGTTTGTGTTTTTTGCCGCCGCAACTCACGCCGCCTCTTATTCACTTGTTCCCTTGTTTCAGAGACATTGCGGCCCTTCGTGTTTCTATCTAGCTCACGCTTACGCTCCTTTTGGACACATGATAGTATTGCCAATAGAACTGGATGCATTTATGACACCTATTTTATAATAAAATAAGAGTGATCTTAAATGAAATATAGAAGGTGTCAATTGAAAGAATATTAATTCCTCAAAAACCCCAACGTGGTTGCTAACTACACTTTTTCTCCTCAAATACATAACCTTAATGTGAAGAAATTAATGTACCGCGCTTAGATGAGGTGATGCATCGGCCAAGTGAATCATGCCACTTTTGGTCTACAGACTGTCGAAGTATTCATCTAGATCTAGATATATATAAGAACATAAAATTAACCTTGGCTTCGACTACATACAAACAAAATAAAACAATAGTATTAGGAAAAAAAATGGTACATGTGTTTTCTTTATCAATCTCCATGGGTTCGTATGAGTTGTTCGATGTAGCCAGTCACTATCTTCATAGCCATCAACTTTTTGTAGTTGATTCAACTCCAACTGATGCATGATAATTACACAACAAATAAGCAAACAAATGACTGATCCAAGTAGGTGGTGTCACTAATACAGAAAAAACCTTTTAATAATCTTAGTTCATAAATTTTTTCCTAATTTGTAAAAAAAAAGCTTTAGCGCAATGCATATACATTTAGGGCACATAGATCAGCCTTGGCTTTATTAAAGTAAACTAAAAATGGTAATAATGAATTCAGAAATGGAAATCGAATCGTGGACTGTCGAACAAAGTAGCTAGTGCAGTTTCGCCTTTCTCAGATGACGATTTTCTCTACATTTTCTAACTTTTTCATTCTTTTCTTCTTGAGTCATTGCTGCATATCGTGATTTTTTCTTTCCCTTTTACGTTGTGCACGTTCATCCACTTTCGCTTCTAAATTTGAAGACGTGTTCCCAACTGTTTGAAATTGATAGATATTTACTTAATCAACATAAATAATACAAGTGAAAATGTCTAGGACATGTGTACAAACAATTACCTCCACTGGTAATGTTTGTCAAGTCTGCAAATGGTGTATGACCTTCATTATTTTGCACATGTTCCATTATGACGAAGCTTTTGTGAAGAAGATAGCAGGCACAATACATGGACACAAATGTAATTAGATCAGATCTGAATACAAGTTTTGTGAAGAAGATAGCAGCATAATGAATACTAACTCATATGAAGTGATACTAACTCATCTTAGCTTTCATGAAAAATTTGACACAATGATAATTTAAAGAGGTAATACTAACTCATATGAAGTGAAAATTGAAATGATATATCTCTGCTGCACAGACAGAAACCGCTAGTTTGAAAATGTCAGATTTCCCTAGGATGTAATCCCCATTAACTGAATCGGTAAGATGGTTCCCAAGACAAAGAAATAACTTGTTTTTAGTATGAAATCGTATAACTGTATACTGGATAAATGCAGAAATATTAGTCTACAAAAAATGATAAGCAGAGGTCCAATTATGAGGATAAATGTTCAGTGTATTTCAGATTGCATCAGTGCGAAATAAAATTCAGACTGCGACATCTTTCATCCCTGGAAATAAGTCCCTAGAAATTTAAACAGAAAATTACTAAAAACTGCAGCTTTTAGAGATGTGCATGAAAACAACAATATGCAAAGTGAAACGCTAAACTGTAGTTTTTGCAGGAAGTAAGAGTGGCTCTGGTTCAGAGTGGTGTTAGTTTTCAGAAGCACCCAAAATTAGTAGGTGATTTATAGAGTGGTGCAATGCTTTACCTGAAACATCAACCATTGAGATCGGACTATATCAAGTTGGGCTGACAGAGTATGGTTGTGCACTGAGAAAAAAATTTCTGTAGTTCTGAGTTTTCATCAATAGAATAAGATGGAATCATATCCCAAAGGTTTCTTTTACTATCACTTAATGATAGCATATCACAATATCAATTTATTCATGTCGTTTTGCATGCCAATGCAAGATATACTTCTTCATGGCCGTATATATAGAGTCGCAGCACCTAAAAGTCTTAATTTTGTTCTTTTATGTATAAAAAAAGAGAGGAATCATCTACGGTGAACTCAATACATTTAGAGGAAAACATAGAATTCAGGAACACTGAATTCACTGAAAGCTAACACTAAATTTTGGAGGAAGCACTGAATTCACTAAATTGGTGAAATGACCTGAATTTTGACAGAAAACAAGGACAAAGCTAGCACTAAATTCATTGAATTTCCTAAAACAAAAAAATATGTTGTTGATCAGGTCATAAAGAATTTTTTTGGCAAACCCCTGAATGTCTATAAAGATGAAAACTATTCTGCTGGGCAGCATTCGCAAAATAATGCATCCAAACAAGATATGCATACCAAATCAATGTCATTGCAAAGGTAGAAATAGTAACAGTTTATGGACCTATCTCGACCAGGATATACCAAATAAAAAAGAATAACAAAAGCAATCTCATAGGACAAATGAGGGTAGGTACCTAGAACTAACCAATGTAAGAAAAAAAAGCTTCCAGGATTAATATGTGGTATATGGCCATAAATAAAGATGAATAAATGGAGGATATAATAAATTTCACCACACAATAGTTTGTAGTTCGAATCTTGAGGGATAATATATTTTGCTTATGTCAGTGGTCATTTTTTTGACTTGAATCCGTGCAAAGCACGTTCGAGAAAAAAAAAAATCTTTGACTTGAGGGACGAAATAATAAAGCTGAAATTTAAGTGAAAGAGATATTTTGAGGGTTTGAAGGAGCTCACCAAGATATTTTGTTTAGAACTCCCTGCAATAAATTTATTGTCTCAATATCTCAGAGTCAACCAAATCTGTGTCAACAAAAAGGAAAGGCAAAACAGGATCACTTTTCGTTTCCATAGTCTTCAGGTTTCAACTCTCGGATGGATAGTAAAAATCACAACAACTCAAACTAAACCGCAGCTGACATGACATGCAGATATACTTGAAACCACAAAGCAATATATGCATGAAATCGAAAATAAGAACGGTGGATCTATCTGGTAGCTTAGCTTGTACATCTCAGCCTTCTGAACAATTATATCATAAAACAATTTCAGAGTGTATGTGGAGTAATCATTGCAGTTAATCTAGCAAACTACAGGCACGTATAAATTAAATATAGTAATTTCAGTTAACTCTTATCACTAACTGTGGTAGAACTCCATACAGACTGTCAGTAGCCACTGGAATCCTTTGAGCGTGTCCATTGAAAACCCCAAAAAAGAGCAAGAAGCATGGGCGTTAAGATTTGAAGCCGAACTCACCTGGATCACACGTTCGACGTGCGAGGGCGGTTGCAGGCTTGCAGCTCTCCACGGCGAGGGCGAACGATGGCAGCGGGCGAGGGCGTCCTAGGACCGCGGCTCGCAACGGCGATTGTGAGGCGGGCGAGGGCGACGCCGGGTCGTGGCTCGCCACGTTGACGGCGACGGTGCGGGTTGCGACGACCTCTCCCTCAGCAGCAGGTTCTGCGTCCTCTCACCACCGCATCTGCCGCACGATGGGAAGCCGCCGCCAGAGGTCGACGGCGAGATGGATGGGTCGGGCCTCCTCCGCCTACTGCGCCCTGCAGCCCAGCCGTTGTTGCTGCTGCTGCACAACGACGACGTGGGCAGCGACAACGATGATAAGACAGGGAGGAGAGGAGGATGAGGCGTGGGCGCCGGGCGGGCTCGGGCGGCGGCAGCGAATGCGGAGGCGGGCGGTGGATGGGATGGGGAGACGATGTTGGTGAGGCCGACTACAGGGGCGATGATCTTGGAATGACACATTATTTCCTTTTCTATTTATTCTTGGTGTACTATGCATGGGCTAGATGACCGGCTGTATGTGTTTTCTTTTTTTCATGACACGTTATTTTCTTTTCACGTTATTTCTTTTTTTTCAAATGACGCAATCCTTTTTTCTTTCTTTCCTTTTAGGTTTGACGTTATTTCTTTTTTTCATGACACGATCCTTCCTTCCTTTTTAGGGGCAGGCGAGTTTTGGGGGAGGATGGTGTGGGATCGCACGTAGTCGTCCGCGGTGTCGCATGCATGAATGAGTTGCCTTTTTTTCTCCGTCTTTGGTGTCGCACACATGAAATTGTTTCCTTTTTCTCCGGCTGTGGTGTCGCATGGAGGGCGTTAGGCGTACTCAAAGCAAATGTCGCACCACCAAAAAAAGTCTTACTTTTTTTTCTTTTTATGTAGTAAAGATTCTTGGTGTACTATGCATGGGCTAGATGACCGGCTGTATGTGTTTCCTTTTTTTTCATGACACGTTATTTTCTTTTCACGTTATTTTTTTTTTTTCAAATGACGCAATCCTTTTTTTCTTTCTTTCCTTTTTAGGTTTGACGTTATTTCTTTTTTTCATGACACGATCCTTCCTTCCTTTTAGGGGCAGGCGAGTTTTGGGGGAGGATGGTGTGGGATCGCACGTAGTCGTCCGCGGTGTCGCATGCATGAATGAGTTGCCTTTTTTTCTCCGTCTTTGGTGTCGCACACATGAAATTGTTTCCCTTTTTCTCCGGCTGTGGTGTCGCATGGAGGCGCGGGCAGACTCAAAGCAAATGTCGCACCACCTAAAAAGTCTTACTTTTGTTCTTTTTACGTAGTAAAGAAAAGATTGTTGATCTCGTCATCTCACTGGGTGCTTTTGCTTGCTAATTAAGGTTACCTCATCGTGTTGCAGATAAAAATTTTATTAGCATCAGCCGTTTGATTCGGTTTGACTTAATTAAACGCGATTACAATTGTTGGCAGATGGCAGTCGTGCAGAAGAGGCCTGTTTTGCGAAGATACCGTATAGTACTTAGCTTTCGATAGTTGAGACACTCCTGTCTACTCGCGAAATCGGCCCAGACGGCCCATTACACACAAATAAAGGATGAGATTTTGTTTTTGGTGGTTACGATGAGCCGGTAGGGCCACAGCAACGACGAGTCGACGAGGCCGCAGCGGAGCACACCAATACGGCGAAGCAGGGCACATCCGGACGAGTCAAGCACATGGCGGAGGTGAGCTTCCCAGGCAGCACGTCCATGGTAAGCGGGGGACCTCTACGCGGCGCGACGCGCGCAGCACGCGTCGGCGCACACGCCCGCCCCTCCTACTGTTCATCTTCCCCACCCCGCCCCTCCTTCTGGTGCACTGTTCTTCTTCCCCACCCCGCTCCCGCCGGGCCGCCGGGCTCCCGATCACCCCCCCGCCGCCTACCCATACCCACCGGATGGGGCCCGCCGCCCCCCGGGCGCCGGCCGGCCGCCGGGCCGCCCGCCACCGCCGGCCGAGCCGCCACCACCCGCCCCAGCGTTCACGATCGCCGCCAGGCCGGGCCGGCCGGATTCTATACCCGGGATTCCTCGCGGAACCCTAACCGGCCGCCCGCCCGCCGCCGTCGTCCCGCCGGAAACCCTAAAGCTAGGGGATGGTGGTCGCACCTAAAAGCTAGGCACGGCGGCGCGCCCTCGCCCACCGCCCGGCGGGCGCGCCCGCCGCCGGCCGCTCCGCCCACCCCGGGCCCCTCCCGGCGCAGACGCTGGGCTGCGCGCCGCCACGCCGCCCGGCGCTATGGCATATGGATAGCGGCGCGCGTGCGCCGTATAAGAATCCTAATGGTAAGCACATGGCGGAGCCGCGGAGGTGAGCTTCTCTCCGGCAAGCACATCTGCACATACTGGGACGATGAAGAGCAGGGCGCATCTAGAAGTTCTGAAACCAGCACTTTGTTGTTGTTTATATATAATCCGAGGGAATTCGTATGGTGTTTGCTGCTTGTTTTTTTTTCTTTTCTGAATGTATGCAATTAGGTATGCACTGTGACACTATTTTTCATTTACTCATAGTTGTGCTAATATATTTGAGAGAATCGTATATATGGCCCTCAAAAAATTATGTCTTAGGTATGTGGCCTTTTTTTTTTTTTTTTTTTTGAAATTGGGTATGTGGCCCTAAAACAAAAATTTCTTAGATATATCATATATGGCCTTCCGTCTATTTTAGAGGGTAACGGTGTTAACTATGAGGGTAAAAAGACTATTTTACCCTGAGTAAAAAAAAAAAAAACATAGTTTTGTTCATTTGTTGTATATTTTGAGTATATAATCACATTCAACCATGCATATATAATCACACATGTACTGCCACACAACCACAGTTTTTAAGACTAAATGATTTGCTCTTCTGCGGTGTAAAACAACACCAAAGCTTATTTAAGGATCAACACCACTATAGCACTGATGTTTTCACAAATCAATCATGGTGATTTCACAGAGAATATATAAAAAAAATGTGTTTCCAATATGGCATAACCATCAATGATAATTTGTCTTAGCTATAAGAAAACCTGTTTAGACAATCAATCTATCATGTGTCACGTCTGAATAATTCAAGATCATCCATTGCTCCCACACCACCACTGAATTTCTGAACTAAGTAATGCAGGCACTGCTACTATTTCAAAACCTCATGCCATCTCTGAACCTGCAAGAAAGTATATCAACCCATCGTCACAGCAAAGCGAATATGCTCGCGGAGAGGAAGGAACTAGCAAGATATGTACGAAATCCCTGGATCGGACTTCCACGGAAACAACGTGCCCGGATTCTTAACTCCACTAAGCCAACAAGATATGTACGGGCTAAGCTAGCGCCATGATCTGAAATCATACATAGAGTCAAGAGTGATTGCAAACTAACTGTGCTGGACGCCCTTGACGCGGTGGCCACCCCCTGTTCGCGACCGCCTTGCCGCGAGGCGGGCACATCAGGCGGATACGGCGGGAAGAGGGCCGGGGCGCCTCTTAACGCCGCCGCCGCCGGCCGGGAGCCCGTCGGCCATCGTTTTTTTTATCGGTATCTCTCGCGACGGGAACAGAGGAGGAGTCGGGCTGGGAGCGGCGGGACAGAGGAAAGGAACCAGGCGCCTGCTTGCCTAATGAGTAGAGGGCAAAATTGTCTTTTCCGTGCTCTATAGTGCAAATCCTAACAGAAGAAGGTCCAAACCGTGACGGAAGGCCATATACCTAAAATTTTTTTGTTTTTAGGTCAGATTCCCAAAAAAAAAAAAAGGCCACATACCTAAGACACAATTTTTTTTGGGGCCATATACCTAATTCTCTCAATATATTTTGGGATAGTGTAAATCTGCAAGATCTATGTGTTCGGTTCTATCGATCGAATTCATAACTGAATGTGTACTGGTTGATGATAGTGTGAAAAAGTGGTGGTTCTAAAAGTTACAATCATATCCAATTAATTTATGTTTGTTTGATTTGTTTTGTATCAATTGGCAACATAATGGTGCATAGGATTGATATTCATAATTGATCATAGCTACATGTAAGCATTAAACAATCTATAGACAGTTAAACAAATAGTAGCTATGTGTGGGTTGTAAGAGCCATCTAGTTTGTTGTCAACTCCAAGAATTTATACAAATTCAAGAATTTATAGACAACAACTATTTATGGGTTGTACATGACGTTGTACATGTTTTAATTGCATGCACAAAGATGTGCATGGTCTCGAATTTTTTTTCCAACTAGTCACAATTAGTCCCAATTAGCACCTTAAGAGAGAGGGACTAAATGTGACTTAAAAATTAGACTATTAGTTCACTTGTCTCGCTAATTTAGGGACTAAATAAGACTAAAAGTTAGTCTCTAAGCTACACCTTTTACGAGGACATCAGCCATGACGAGTCCCCTGGAGATGTCACAGGATTTCCAAAAGTCAATTGTCTCGTTTGTGACCGCCATAGGTAAACAAGCATCTACTAACTCAAGCAAATTTTGTACGGGAGTTGGAGGGTTCCGAGGTATATTGGGAGCCAAGATGTATGCACTCGCACAGTGCAATACGCTAATAAGCCGAACACTGCAGGACCTGCCTTCAATGGTTGCTAGACCGTGAGCCAGGGGAGGCTACAGGGGGCCGTGCCACACACCCCCCCCCCCCCTCAACATCACATCAAATTTTTATGTAATATAGAATTTAGCAACTGCATTAAAAAATGTAATAAAAGCTTTTGTCATATTTTTTTTTCATGACTTGTAGACTACAAAGTCACATAAATTCACAAAGACTTCTAGACAACAATGTCACATAATTTCACAAATTTTCTAGCAGACCTATATGTATAATAATTTTTGCTCCATCGTAGATAGACACAATCGTCTACCACGGAAAAACAACGTGCATGGTTAAATGTTAAATACTGAATAAGTTTGGCCTCCCATCACGCTGCGGTGGAGTAGTGGGTGTCGAAACGTTCATGGCGGTTGTCGATGCGCGGCCACTGTGTGCAAGCGGAGCGAGAGGCTAAGGCGGGGGCGGTGTGAAAAATTAAACTAGCAATGCAAGACACAAGGCTGTGGTTGGATTTGGTGTTCTGTTCCCACATTGTCTTGTGCAGTTCTTGTTCCGGTTGGCTATGTGCCAATGGTTCTCTTCTACTATTGTCTCGTTCATTCTTTTTTTCGTGCAACAATCTACTAGATTACCACGTTAGTTACTTTCGTGCAACAATCTACTAGATTACCACGTTAGTTACTACTAGTCCATTTCACGTTAATTATGACCCCAGGCAAACATGATAAACTAATAAATTCGATAGCCATAGTAGGTGATACTGATATGTAGCTTGACAATTCCGGTACCAGAATGTTCCTTGCAACTGAAACAGAATGATGCTGATTGGCATGTGCGGTGGCTTTTGACTCCAACAAGGAAAGGCCAGCGAGCGAGCGATCCACTCCCAAAGACCCAAATCGCGGTCCTCCTGCACTGCAACGTAATGATTGGCTGGGCCTTTAGCCTTGCGCTTTGCAACTGATCACGTGGAGGGAAGTGTGTTTGTGTGCGGCAGGATATGCTAACAATTTCACTGTTTAGCACAAATCACAGACCAAGCCAGCGTCATGAAACGCTCCACGAGTTGAGAGATTGATCGATCACCGAAAGCTGCAGTGGTTGGGTTCGGGAAAAAAAAGCTGCAGTTGTTCTATCGCTGTTCTTTCGTGGTCCCAGAGTTGTTCTATCTCCTACTCCTTCCATATTGAAGGGCTTAAAGGGAAGGATCAAACAAAACAACGACATTTTCTTGTGCTTCTTGTTTGATCAATTCATGAGTGTTAGTTACTCATTGAACCAAAGGTACATGTACTTATACCTAGTATAGGAAACAAGTTGGCTTCTAGGTTCGGGTTCTTCTCCGTTTTAATATAAGCCGGCAGCTCTTCTGCGATTCACTAAAAGAAAAAAAAAAAAAGAACCGCAAACTGGCCAAGTTGGTCCAAAGCCGTTGGATCTAGGGTAGTTGGGTGGTCTAGGGTAGTTGGGTGGTTCACGTTCTTTCCCTATTAATATAGTCGGCGCCTCGGCGCTCTCTCTTGCCCGAGTGGTTTACATTCGTTTCCGTTTTAATATAGTCGACGGCTCTCTTGCCCGAGTGGCTCACGTTCTTTCCTGTTTTAATATAGTCGGCGGCTCTCTTTGCGGGATGGTTCACGTTCTTTCCCGTTTGGATATAGTCGGCTCTCTTGCCCGAAAGTGGTTCACGTTGTTTCCGCTTTAATATAGTCGACGACTCATATTGCCCGAAAGTGGTTCATGTTCTTTCCCGTTTTAATATAGTCGGCTCTCCTGCCCAATTTGTCGACGTCTCTCTCACCCAAGTGGCTCACGTTCTTTCCCTTTTTAATATAGTCTGTCTTACCCGGGTGGTTCATGTTCTTTCCCGTTTTAATATAGTCGGCGGCTCTCTTGCCCAAGTGGTTTATGTTCTTTCCCGTTTTAATATAGTCGGCGGCTCTCTTGCCCAATTCGTAAAAAAAAAAACAGCAAGCTGACCACGTTGGTCCAAAGCCGTTGGATCTGGGAGGCGATGTTGTCCTTGACCCTTATCCATGCTCCACGTGCACGTCTCGCGGCCGACTAGCCGTCGAACTCAACTCCAAGGCAACTAGGCAAAGCAAGGCTCCTCGTGACGGACCTCCCTCCTCGTCCAGATCGTGACAAGCTTACCATTCTCAATCTCACATCCACCACCCGGCGGTGCGCTTGACGCGTCCATTCCTCTTCCCCAGAGTTCCAGTACTCCCTTCTCCCTAGTCTCCAGTCCCCGCTAAGCAAACTCTCAACTCCCAGAGCGATCGCCGCAGAAGATCCCGCGATGCAGGCCCCAAGTCCACCGGCGTCCTCCTCCTCCTCCGTCGACCTGCCGCTGGCGGCGGCGCCGCCGCCGGTGAAGGCGCCGACGCCGCGCCCCCCCGCCGCCGGCGTCGCTGCAGCCGGAGTCCCCGGGCGTCTTCTTCTCCGCGGCCGCCGCCGCCGCGCCGCTGGGCACCTCCCACCGCCGCATCGCCATCGCCGTCGACCTCTCCGACGAGTCCGCCTACGCCGTGCGCTGGGCCGTCGCCAACTACCTCCGCCCCGGGGACGCCGTCATCCTGCTCCACGTCCGCCCAACCTCCGTGCTCTACGGCGCCGACTGGGGCGCCGTCGACGTCTCCCTCCCCAACCCTAGCAACGACGACGACGACGACGACGACGACGAGGCCGCCGCCGCCGCCGCCGCCGCGAGCAGGATGGACGACGACTACGACGCGTTCACGGCGTCCAAGGCCGACGACTTCGCCAGGCCGCTCAAGGACGCCGGCATCCCTTACAAGATCCACATCGTTAGGGACCACGACATGAAGGAGCGACTCTGCCTCGAGGTCGAGCGCCTCTCGCTCAGCGCCGTCATCATGGGGAGCAAGGGCTTCGGCGCCGCAAGGAGGACCAGCAAGGGCAGGCTCGGCAGCGTCAGCGACTATTGCGTCCACCACTGCGTCTGCCCCGTTGTCGTGGTGCGTTTCCCTGATGACGGCTCCGCCGAGGCTGGGGAGGCCGGCGGTTTTTCCACCGCGGTTGGTGCTGAGGATGTGCTGCACCCTGTGCCGGAGGAGGAGGCCGAGTATCATGACGCTGCTGAGGAGCACAAGGGTAACTGAATTTCTACTCCTTTATTTGCTTGGTGTGCATGTCATAGGGTCTGCCTTCATTATCCATACGAAATGCCCTAAAATTGAACTCACAGTCTCACAATAACAATAGGATACGACAATGTGCGCAACAACTTTTACTATCGATTAATTGGCTCTGACTAGCTCTGGAGTCTGGATTATTCTGCTGTCAACTAAGTAGTCATTCTTTCTCTTATCCATGAAGGGAAGCCCAAAGTTTATTGCCTCACACTCACAGCAACCAAGTGTTTAGCCATGAAAACAGCAACTTCCAAATATGCATCACCATCTGAACACCCAGGGTTCAGCTTGCTGCATGCGCTGCACTCAGAACCATTGTCTCCAGACCAAGCAACCACAAACATAGTAAAACACTAAAACCTTAAGTTTTAGCTACTACTAGTTACATGCCAAAATGGACACCGCTTGCAACGCACGTGCTGTACGAGATCTAGTCATCTTACTAAGATCTACTTGTAACTCTCGCAACTAAGCAGCCATTCTAGAATAGAAATACTTAGCAAGGATTGCGGGTACATGTTTCCTTTATATGAATAGTATTTGGTTCAGGTTATCTTTTAGGGTGTCCGCTTCATATGGTATTACAATACTTTGTGGAACTTGATTATTTGGTAGAACAGCCTGGTGTATGAAAACTAGGTTTAGCGACCATAGGCTTTTTTTAGTAAAGAAGATTGCCCATGTAGGGCTGCAGTAGCCATGTTTCAATTCTATTTCTGTTCTCCTTATTTCTCCTAATGAAGATCTTGAATTTAAGCTGCAAGTATTCTACTATTTTACGTGCTATGTCAATAGTCCATTTGGTTCTCTTAAGTTTTGAGATTGTGAAAACAACTAATTCTGAAACCTTGTTTTCACTCTTTACCATCAATTGAGTACTTTATGTTTTTTTTTTTTTTGCCTATTAGAACATTTGGCTGGGAGAACCTGAATTAAATTTTCAATTGTAGATTTACCCTTGTTTTCCTATAAAAGAAAGATGTATTGATATGTGGTTATGCCACAACTTATCAATGCTACTTTAGTTGAGGATTTACTAGAACATGTAGTGAATAGATGGAGGCTTTTGACAATTTGACACCACCACTGGGGGCTTTTTTCGCATAGGAATTGATGGCCTTGACTGTAGTGAATGGATGGACCACATTGCTGGGGTCTGCACATCGGTCCACACACACACCCCCGACTTGCTTGAAGAGGCTCAGGTATAGATGGCAAAGTTGGGCCAGCACGGCCCTAATGCTAATCGTGTCTGGCGAGCCCAGGGCCTCATGTCGTCGCTACCAAGACGAAGGGGAGGGGCTGTAGCAATACTGCAAGCGGCTCGGGGGGGGGGGGCAAGGAAGAGGTTGCTGCCAAATCAGTGAATCACTGCCGGCCTGTTGCTGATGCCATACGAAAGAGATGGGAGGAGGCGAGAGACAAACAAATCAAGGAAAAACAACCCAGAATGCTAACTAGAAGGCTGTTGGGCGATACAAGCTAATCAGGAAATGCAAGATTAAACAAACCAAAACAAGATACCAATGATTGACTCACTGTAGATTGAGAACGGCATTTCACAAAAACAAAAACAAGCTGTCATTCTGAACCCTACAGAAGTGAGCACAGAAGCCGAGCTCCGGCCGGAGCAGGCAGGGCTGATTGCACCATGGACTGGAGCGTTGTAATAGAGCAGATCTGGGGAGAAGGCGAGGGTCGAAGAGCACAGAGGAGAGGCAGTGAAGAACGTACACCAGCAGACAAGAGGGCAGTACATCGGAGGAGGGAAGGAGAAAGGGAATCTGGAATGAGGAGACGACACGAGGCCTAGCAATGTGACGGGCAGCGACAGGCCAAGGTTGTGCAGGCTGTGCCTGTGCAGCCTGACAGGCCAAGCTAACAACCCAGGCAGGGCGTGATTATCATTGGGCCATGGGCCAAGATAGCGCCCATGGACCTCGTGCTGTTTGGAGTTTGGACAACTATAGGCCCAATGGGTTGTTTATTGCATGGGAATCAATGGCTTTTGGCAGCTCAGGTGGGTGCGCCCTAGATCTGCAATCTATTACAGATTTACAGGAGCTGCATTTGCATGTGAAGCAGCAGTGGTTCTGTCACCAACTGCTTGTTTGCTTGGATTGATTCAATCAATGGCTAGCAGTGTTGGTTGACTCAATCTAGTTCCAATTAGATGAGTTTGGCTAGAAATTTATGTTCCACTCATCTGTTATGACTTTACGTGTGTGATGTTTTTTTAAAATGGACGCAAACAGCAGGGGAATCCCCTCTTTGCGTGGGTTCTATTGTGTTCAACTGTTTCCCGACGTTGGATAATTGTATGGATGGTAGACTTTGATTGATGGTTTGGGCCATTCTGCAGTCTAATTGGATGGAATTAGATATGTACATGTCATATTGGGTGTGCCTTGGTCTCCTCTGATTTGAATATGGATCTTGATCCCTCCCTCCCCTTAAAAGTAGATGATAATATTAGTTATCTGAACTGTTATGCCCTCTTTGGCATTTAATATTCAGTATATGCAAACTCCAGCTTATGCTCTTCACTTGGCTGGTTAAATTTTATAAAATGAGTGATGTTATGTCACAAGGTTTTGTGATTAAATCAAGGTTACGAAGGCACTAGGTGCTCTCTAGGTGGTGACCCTCCAGCCTCTGCTTTAGGTGCGCCTAGGCATTTGCCATACACTTACATATATGGGTTAAAAGAAATGGCAAAACAGGAGATCAGTGGGCCTAGCGGCCTAGCATTGAACAGAAAGGCCTGTCAAAGCAGCCTAGGCCCAAGTCTGAATGGCTACTCCTTATTCTTAGGCTCCCACCTTATCCAATTGCTGGTTGGTGCTCTCCCCTGCTTTGTGGCCCCAGCCCCAATACAGCTATGCTCTCGATCACCCGACATCCCCGCCTTGGTGGATCTGCATGTGGTGGCCACTGGGGACGTCATGTCTGCCGACCTTGGACGTGGTACCCCCCACCTGCCCAGCTTCGATTAAATAACAAGTAGCTGTCATTAGCAAGTTGAAGATGCTGACATAACTCGGCCTTTATGTTATGCCTTCAATGGAAATAATATATTAAGCATCACAAACGTTACTTGTTGTACCCATAATTTCATATTTGCGAGCTTGATGGTAATCATTGTTCCTATCCAAAAATTCAATTAGTTTATATATCACATCTTTGAACAATAAAAAGGGTCAGCTTACACTTAGATTCCTTTAGCTGAGTTTTCATCTTCTGTGTGCTATTAATCCATATCAAGCTGTGGGCTAATGTTTTCTTATAAGTTACTGCCTAAAAAAAAAAAAAATTGTTCTCAAAAGTTTTAATGGTTTGAATTTACTGCATCCTTCTCATTGATTTTTATGATGGCTTTAATGACATTGCATGTATCATATTAAGTGTCCTTTGTGATTTATTAGGCTAATTCTAGAATTGGTGCAATTGCTGCAGATACTTGACCTCGTTGATGCATTGTGAAGTGAAGTCCTCTTGGATTCAGGTTAGCATATAGAATTAAAATGTCCCTTTTGGGTTCTATTGTTGTTGTATGATGGGCATCAGCTATGGATATCAATAGTTTATCCTGTACCTATTCGGTCTTTGGTTAAGGCATCAATGCTGCACATTTCTATTGTATATTTGTTGCACATCATATATGGTAATTTTTTTAATTTCATTTTTCACTGTGATATGGCATCTTTGTGGCATGCAGTACTGAAAGTTATGCATGCTAAATTATGTATTTACTTTAAGTTGTAAAGTTAGAGGGTTTTTATAGTTCTGACATGAAAGATAAGAGAATTTTTATCCTTGATTGTCACAAATCAAGGATTGCTGTGTGCCTGTGCAACATGAATATATCATTCAGCAGATAAGTTTTTAGATTGTTAGTGAACATCCCAGTGGCCCGCTACCCTTTAATAATTGATACTGTAGAAAACCCCTTTGATTTGATCATTTTTCCTCCCATATGATCAGAGGTCCAGTGTAATGTGCTTCTATGTGTCCCAACCAGTCAATGGGTATCCATGGACAGTTTGCTGGGACTTTTGGACGTGCACTATTGAAGCACGGCTTTAGTTTCAACAAAACTATATTATCTGGCTTGACAACCACCAAAAGCTCTCATTTACCATGCACCTGTTAATCTGTTGGACTAATTTTCTTCAATTTTGTTGACATATCTCTAACTTTTGTCCTTTCCTTCCACAGCATGTAAAGGTTTTAGCGTTCAACTGTTGGCTGGGTGCTAGCTGGGATTTCTACTTGAGTGCTTGATGTTTGCTGAACATCCATTACCATTGTGCTTTTGCTTTGTTTGTATCTTCCGTTACCTTTGTTCATGTAGCTTGTCTGACTTCCACTTACTGGTGAATATCTTTATGAACATTTGTAGTTTGCATTGCACTGTGTTTCTGATGAAAGTTAACAGGTTAACCATTTCTATAGGACCAACTAATCGGTGCAAATTCCGGCCCTTTTTTGTTTGCTTTATTTTATTTTTATAACTCTAGTAGATTTCGTGAGCCGTCCAATGTGCTCATGCCGACATCCCGTCCTGAGGAAAGTTCCCACTGTTTTTCCAGTGAACTTCAGATAGAGCTACCTTTTTCTTTACAGAGAGGCTGTCATGGTGTACTATGTTCCCCGATCCTTTTCCTGTCGTGGTTGGTTGGATTGTCTTCCATTAGGACCTGGGAGCCATGCTATGGAATCTTCTCTTATTCAGATTACTTTTCTGAAATGAGTGGCAGTAACCATCTCAATGTGCTGGGATTGGTTTTGTGCCTTGGTGATCGCAATGATTTTGCCACAATATGGCATATTAGTGGTGACTTCAACTTTTTGGAATGTGTTCTGCTATGGATGTACTGCCATAATGCTGTTGCACTTTTCTTCTTGTCCCATGTATAATAGAGAGGATCCTACCGAATCAGTGAATCACATGCATGACCAGCATGGTTCACCACGACATGGAGCATTGATCGATTCAATATTCTAGAATTGGGGTGGGCGGGGGGATGAAGACGTGTTCAAAAGGAACCTTGCTGGAATTGTGTGAATATTTAGGTGAACATCTCGGAGTTACCCTACTCTGAACTTCCGTGCTGAAACACTTATCTCTTAATCGTGTTCATTCATTGGTTAATTCATCTGAGCTGCTCATTTTCCAGCTCAACTTGCCACGAGCCTTTTGTGGCAATATGTTTGGTCTCTAGCTACGCACCACCAGGCCTTTTCTGGGACGAATTTTCCATCTCAGCTACCTGCCGTGTATTGACTAGTTTATCTTCAGGCTAGGCAGTACTAGTATTCGGGACGCGTCTTATGATTCACTCTTGTGTTTGAGTCGCGGCGGATGCATTAAGAATTTCAGCCTGTCAGTAAACCATTGCCAAGTCTCAATCCATGTCGTCGTTTTCAATTCTTGGACAGATTACGGACCGAACACGAGGTCTGTTTTGTTTTGGCTCTGGTTGTTGTCCCAAGTGACGAATAACAAAGGTGCTCGCGGTGCTTATGTTTTCTACTTTAAAAAGTTGTTTTTGACTTCGACGCTACAGGGTTTTTGTCATTTGGTAGGATAATCTCTGACTCTGAGGCAAGCACCAAGCAGAAAGCTCTCTCTGAAGCTTCCGTGGCAGGTAATGAGACCCGTGGACTGTTTGATTTGAGCTCAGCAGTGACAGGATCATGGTATGTCGTCTTGCGACTGATGATTTGTATTGTACTCTACCTGACTGAATACTGATCGACCGGCCGGCAATCTGGGGTTCTGACGTTGATCTTGTGGAGTCTGGTGGTTGGCCAGTCTGCGGCCTGGTCAGCCGCTAGACACGGTGGTTGAAGGAGCTTGCTGGATTGGCTCGAGTTGCTCCTGCTCTGGACTCTGCCGTTGGGACGCGGCGTTGTGCAGGGCAGTCTTTACTAGATACTCCAAGTGTACAACAGAATACTAAGCGTAACATCTAAGCATTATTGAGCATCAGAGGCATTATTGAGCATCAGAGTAAGGTAACCTGGCGCTTTGGTGAGACGATAGTGTTATCCTACTCAGTGTTAGTGTTTTGCACAAGAGTAAAGAAACTTCAACAACAGAGGTGTAGTGTAGTAGGCTGTGCTGGGCTGGGCTGGAGCTGTCGTCTAAAATAGTCCAAGTGATGTACTGTACTGTACCAAAACACACGATCATTGAGAGACCTTTCCAAGTCAGTAGAGGTGTGTAGCACGTATACCCGGTACCCCACTCCACTGACAGTGGTCATCACTCATCATCCCTTCCCTTGGAACATGAAAGAATGTACTCCGTATTTAAATGCAAGCAAGGTGGCCAGCTCTTTAGAGAGAAGAAGCAGCCAAGAATATTTTACATTAAGACATGTTCCTGGACGGAATTAGGGGCCTTAAAATAAGTTTCCGTGCGTGACCCTCAATCATGCCATGCACGGCACGTAAACAAGCAATTAGAGGGGTTTTTTTTCAGGTGTGCAAATTCTTGGAGAATGCCGCAACTTTATTTATTTTTTTATATTTACTAGTATTATTAAACCTAGAATTATATTCTTTTCTATTGCCTAGAGGCAGTACACATTATAAATGGCTTCATATCATGCGTAGGCTACATTGACGACGAACTGTTTGCACCGACACATTTGACGATCCTCTGACGCCGGACCATCAAATTTGGCGTTCAACTTACTTCACCGTTGTTGTTGGTGGTCATCATCTCCTTTCTGCCGATATCTCCTCGTTTTCCTCCGATAGTCAAATCTATGACCAAAAGGCTAGTATTTGGGACGGCATCTTGTGCTTAGCTCCATGCTTTTGACAAATATCCGTGTAGTAATTGGGACCGCATCCAGTGGTTAATTACTATTGGAAACTGGTTAGAGTCTACCTAACCAATTTTTCTCAGGTCTACAAAGCATGTGTGGATTTCTTACATCTAGGATTCGTAGCTGGACTATTTTTTTTTTTTTTTTTGAAACTTTCGACGTGGGGGATGTGATCCCCACCTGATTTTATTGATTATAGACCTTTACATAATGTTACAGAAGGATCGCAGATCCTGAGAACTTGAGGTTATCGTAGCTGGACTATGATTTAGTCTATAGACTATTTCCAACCTAGATTTCAGAGTTGTAGTTGTTTTAATCGTGTTCCCTTTTTGTGAGAATTTGTAAGGTTTGTCTTCGCCGTCATCGACCACCTTGGACCCCAGAGCGGGCAGCGACTCCTTGTCGACCGGTGGCTTCGGGTTCGGGCGTTAGCGCCGCATGACCCGCGCCGACCCGCCGACTCTCTCGTCCTCCTCGTCTCCCTGGGCGCTCCACGAAAGGAGAGGAACGGGCGCACCTTCGGGCGGAGCAATTGACCTATCCCCTTGGCGATCCTAGACCTTATCTCCGATGAGGCGCACTCGTGGAGTGGAGGCAGGCTTTTCGGGGGCGGGCGCCCGGTCTGACGCCCTCAAGACGGGATGGACCGCGTACACACCGCTAATTAGTCGCCCTAACTTAGTTTCCTACTAGTTACACCACTCTAAGCTCCACCGTTGCGGCCGGTGATTTGTGTTAGTGTGCCCGCCTCGCGTGTTCCGTGCACCTCGCTAGGGCACTTTCGAGGTTATAAACTTACATTCCATTTTCTCTTAATGCGATGCGGGCTAAAGTGCCGGTTTCGAGAAAAAAAAAAAGGTTTGTCTTCTTGTTTAGTAGTACTCCCTCCGTCCCATAAATATTAGTACATCTGGGCTGAGCGTGGAAACCAAGGTAAGGGCGAAATGACGAAAATACCCTGCAAAATCCTCACTGCCTTCACCTGAGCAAGCTCACGAGGCCGCCTGGGCAAGCTCACAAGGCCGTAGGCTGGATCCTCTGCGGCGAGGACTATTGTAGGGTGTGTATGATATGTGCACGTGGCGAGTCCATAGTGGAATAAATTGCTATGTGGTGTTTATGCGTTCCGCAGAGGATCCCACCACTGAGCAGACTTAGGACCGACGGACGTTCAGTCTTCCGGAGCCTTCGTTCAGGCCTACTGACACCCTATTGCCGTGGCACGTTCGGGCCTATATGCATCAATTATTTGTGGGAAATTTTTTGAATCCCATATGTATTTATAAACATGGGACAGAGGGAGTATATCTCATGATGATAGCATGCATGTAGCCTTTAAAAAGAAGGAAAAAGTCCAAAGTACTCTCTATATAAGTATAGCATGAAAATGTATTAGAATGGATACACCTGTTATTATCAAATCTAAGAGTTCGACGGGGGCCAATGGTGACTTCGAGAATCTCCGATCTGCCGGGTGCTTTCAGTCCTTCGGAGGGTCTTCATAGGGGTAGGGTTTGCGTATGTGTGTTCATAGGGGTGAGTGTGCGTGCGTGTTGTGGCGTCTGCGTTATCTTTGTGTCATTCTCAAAAAAAAAAAAAAAGAAGATGCACGTACATATATATCGCTTATATTATTGCATAGTTTCAGTGTCAGATCTAAGAGTAAGGCGGTTATTTTTCTCCAGAAAAGGAAATATGGTTTGGCCTTTCTCTGGAAAAAAAATGGTGGACCATGTTCCAACATACCTTTGTACATATCCATCATGGATAGAACTAGAAGCCGAAGCCGAGAAAGGGAACTAATCTATCTGCTACAAACCAGCTACACAGAGGCAGCCATGTGCTCATTTTGTTGGACAAAGTGTACTCAATAATCTGTGGTTGGTATGCACCTGTCCCCCCTTTTTTTTGCATCATGACATGCATACATCATACATTTTCTTATTATAAACTCTTAGCTGAATGTGAAGGGTGAATGGAAACTAAAACATGAAAGGCCACGCGAGTACACATCATCCATTCTTTTAGACAAAGGAATTTATGGCACCACCTCAAACGCTTGGCCAGTCCATGTGCAAGCCGTGCAAGCTCTCTCTCTCCTCGTATATAGGAAAAAATGTCAGTCAGTCAGTGCCCTGAAAAGTCTCTCTCTCTCTCTTGGAACGGACACGGAGGTAGTATAAGAGAGTGCTTAATTGAAACTTCCCTTTCCCTCCCTCCACGCGCTTTTCTTTTGTTGCGGCTATGGCCGTTGTCGTTTCCAATCGCATGTTCGTTGGAGCAACGAGGAATAATGCGCGCTCCCTTTTTCGCTGTTCCTGTTGTTGGGGCCATTTCTTTCTCCGTCTCACCGCATTGAGTGGATGTTGGAGCAGAATGCGTGTCACATCCAATAATCCAGCGCAACAGCACACGATCGACTGATCGACTGATCTCATAGCACAGACAGAGGGTCCTCCCGTATCAAGATCGAACGTTGGCTTCTAAAGTGAAATTTTACATGAGCTTTAATTTTCTGCAGATCGATCGAGAGCCATCCATGGAGCACACCGTGATCATCCCTTGGAACATGTATGATCACCTAGGACTCTGTTTTGCTCATCTAGCTAGGCAAGAAGAGGAGGCCAGCAAGTCCAAACCTAACGTCATGCATAGTTCCTGTCCATGGCTTGAGTGAGTACTCCAATTAAACTCCATCAGGAGTATCATGACATACACGTTTCGAAAACTTGATGGCTTTTTACGTGTGCAACTTCTTGCACATTAAATCTGGGTATAACTACTTTAGATGTTGACCCTTGCATTGGGCCTTGGCGAAAGAAGCACCACAACTATATACTGTTAATTATTTGCGACAGTAACCATGCATCATCAGAATTAAAGGCACAATCTATGATAAATCTTCCACTTCACATCATCCATGGACATCTTGCATTAAAAGATATTAATAAAGATAATAAATACTAATTCCTCCAAAAATATGAGACACTGCAGAATTTAGACTTTAGAGTATTTATTAAATGCAACTTTTTATTCGTAATTCTCTATCAAGATATTGTTCCAACTCAAAAACCACATTTTGTGCCGGATTGAAATAGCGAGGTCGCAAAAAAATTAAATATTTTCTTCTCTTCATTAACCACCAATATCTAGTTTAGTTGGCACACTTGCTCGTTTGTGCCGGATTGAAATAGCCCAGTAACTGTTCTGGGCGAAAACGAAAGTGAATCCAAGAAATTCACTTATCCGGTTGTTTTTATTCGGATCTCGAGGTGGGGAACAAATCCGGACTTTTTGTATATAAAATGGGAGGGATTCAAACCAAGCTAGAATCAATCCGTGCGAAACCATTGCTTAACAAAACATCTATTTTACCAATACCATGGGCCAGATTCAATGTAGGCTAAATCAATCCGCCAAGAAACGGAGCCATTCCAGAGCTCACCGAACAAGGCCTAATTAAATATCAACACATGTGCGCCCCTTTTAGATCCCTATATCTTCCCGTTTGCACATAAACCATGTTCTATTGTTTTCTAGGGGATTTTTGTAGCCTCTATTCATTCCAAATCTAAACTGTTTATACTGTTTTTGTTGTTCTCTCTATATAGTATAGAATGTAGGGAGTGTATTTATTTCGTATACATAGACCGTGCATGCTAGTATGCCGAATACTAGGCCAGTAGGACGTCGGCTCCATCTGGAATTTGGTCCATCTCCTTGGCGTCACCTTTTGTTTTCGCCGCCATTAAAGGCATCGATGCACCATCACACTCCCCAGTCGGAAATCGGTCCCCATCCGTCAACATTTCTTCATTCCAGCCACATTCTATTCCAACGGCTCCACATGAAACCACGCTCCGGGCCCCGGACCCATCCTCCGGCCGCCGCCCTCGCCGATCGGGTTCACCGGAGCCGGAGCCCCGGCCGGCGGCCGCCCTTTCCCTTGCTGGCCGCTTAAAAATTACACGCAGCACACTTGAGCAAAAACGAAAGCAAAGCCACATGCTTAACCACTAATTATTTTTTGACGAAACACCCACACTAACTAATTCACTCTCGGTCCCACCTGCAGTGACACGCCCCCGCGGCCGGCGCGGCGTGCTCTCGCCATTTAAAAGGCACAGTCTTTCTCTCTCCTCCCCTCTTTTCTCTCTCCAGAGTGGAGTGGTAGGTGCTCTCCGCTCAGGGTGGCCGTGGCTGGCGTCTCTGCCAATAGGGCCGGCCGGGGGGGGAGAAAAAAAAGAGACGATGGTGGTGGGGATGAATCCAGGAGGAGGAGTGTTCCGTTTCTCCTCCATGGCCTCCTCACCTCGGCCCCTCCTCTTCCTGCTCCTCGCCTACCTGTGCATCAGCATCAGCAGCCGTGTGTCAGCGGCGCAGACGACGGACACGCTGCGGCAGGGGAGACGCTATCGGGTGCAGCGACGCTGGTGTCCTCGCCGGAGTCGGTGTTCGAGCTGGGCTTCTTCGCGCCGGACCCCGAGCATCCCTCCCGGCAGTACCTGGGCATCTGGTACCACGGCATCTCGCCGCGGACCGTGGTGTGGGTGGCCAACCGCGTCGCGCCGGCCACCTCGGCGCTGCCGTCGCTCGCGCTCACGTCCACCGGCGAGCTCCGCGTCCTCGACGGCACCACGGCCAACGGCACGGCCGCGGCCCCGCTGCTCTGGTCCTCCAACGCCTCCTCGCGCGCGGCGCCGCCGCGGGGCGGGTACTCGGCGGTGCTCCAGGATACCGGTAGCCTCGAGGTGCGCAGCGAGGATGGGCTCTTCTGGGAGAGCTTCTCGCACCCGACCGACACCATCCTGTCCGGGATGCGCATCACCTTGAGACGCCCGGGAGGGGACCCACGGAGCGGATGCTCTTCACGTCCTGGGCCAGCGAGACGGACCCCTCGCCGGGGCGCTACTCGCTCGGCCTCGACCCCAACAACTCCGGTCAGGCTTACATCTGGAAAGACGGCAATGTTACCTACTGGAGGTCCGATCCTTGCTTCACTGCTTTTTTTTTACTGGCTATTTGGGCTCTTGGGCTACGTGAAATTTTGGTAGTACTATCGTGTTCTTTTCCTGATAGAAGAGGTTTTAAGGATTGGTATGCTAGTACAAGCTTGATTTGGCCAACAACATTTACTAGGCCTCTGTAGTAAGTGCTGTCATAATTGCTGGTTGTTGGTTTCTTTCATCATTTGACTCAAGAAATTCTGAATTTGCGAAGGTATATGTATATCTTTCCTTCTGATTCATAGGAGCAACCCAAGATTTTTCTTCAGGAAAAAAATGTGCTCAAATTCAGTAATCCTCATTGTGACTGGTTGGTTGCCTACTGTGTGTGGTTGGACTTTTGCTGCTATGCACCAAGGCACCTTCAGCAATGGCCTCTGGGTGGCCATTCCTAGTTGGTAATGGGGAACTTTGAGGGTCTCCCTTTCATGGGTGATCACCTTCAGCTTCAGACTGTTGTTTTTACATGGTAGAGGGTCATTTGGATGATTCTCTGAAAAAACAGAGTCATCTTGATAACTACTAGTATCCCTCTGTGAAGTCCGTAGTGCAAAATGTTTCCACAGTGCTTGCTTATGTGAACCCTGATAAATGAATAATCAAATTAAATAGAATTCAATAATGGAAATTTAGCTGCACAACTGAAACAAGCTAGGATGGGAAATGAAGTGGGCTGCCATCTTCTGTTGCAGGGGTGAATATGTGAGGGTATGTGTGACTATCCATCAGGCTCTAAAATCATGTTGCCCACAATTTCAAGCACCCGTGCTTTCAGCTTTATTTGTAAGTTTGTGATAGGAGTTGTACTGATGCATGAGTCTTGTATGCATGTGTGGGGCTGTGTGTGAGTGTGTGCACAGTGCACGTGTGTGTCTTCATTGTAATCAGAACAAAGAAGAAGGGAATTGAAGTGGAACTTAACCAGTGTGAATGATAGTTTCTGGTAGCTGTGTAGCTACTCGAATAAAGGGTCTCAAAATAATAGGGAGCTTGATTTGAAAATGTTGAATATGTATAAATATATCTTTGCAAGATATGTCATAACTTGATCTGAATTCTTTTACAGGTCAGGACAGTGGAATGGGGTGAATTTTATAGGTATTCCATGGAGGCCACTCTACATGAGTGGGTTTACACCGGCAAGTGATCCAGCGTTAGGAAGATATTACACATATACTGCAACAAACACCTCTCTGCAGAGGTTTGTTGTTCTGCCAAATGGCACAGACATCTGCTACATGGTTAAAAAGTCTTCACAAGAGTGGGAGACTGTCTGGTACCAACCATCAAATGAGTGTGAATACTATGCTCCATGTGGTCCAAATTCGTTATGCACTGCATTGCAAGATGGCAAGGCAAAATGCACCTGCCTAAAAGGTTTGTACTCGACCAAAAATTTTTAGTGCTAATATCCTTTTCACAATGCAAGAAGTAGGACCTGCAGCCAAAATATCCTTTGCGGTTCCAAGCTTTGATGGTGTGGGGAGATTATAATTCCATTTTGAGCATGGTAATTGTATACCAATTCTGCAAAAACTCATTGCTCCTGCAAATTTCCAACATCAAAACATTAGTTCTTTCTCTTCCTCCATTGACTGAGGTTCTTATGTGGTGTCCAATGTATGGCAATATTCAACTGTTTTAAGGGTTATCCATTTAAAAAGGACATCAACGCTTGTGCTTGAGTTTTTGTTTCCTAAATGTTCACACCAATTTAAAATACAAATAAACATAGTCAGGATCCCTCACACAGGAAGACATGGAGTGCTATGTATGTTTTTCTTTAGACATCTTAATTCTTTTCCATACATGCTGACAAAATAAACATTAGCTGTAGCTTGACTTCGAAATTTTTATTTCAATAGGTTTTCATCCGAAGTTGCAGGAGCAGTGGAATGCAGGAAATTGGAGTCAAGGTTGCATCAGGAGCCCACCTCTGGGCTGTGAGGTTAACCAGACTGGGGATGGATTTCTTTCAATGGGAAACATAAAGTGGCCTGATTTCGCATATTGGGTATCTACAGTGGGAGATGAGAATGGGTGCAGAACAGTCTGCCTGAACAACTGCTCCTGTGGTGCTTATGTTTACACGGCTACAACAGGGTGCCTAGCCTGGGGTAACGAACTAATTGACATGCACGAGGTTGCCAACTGGGTCATATACTCTAAACCTGAAGCTTCCTGCTTCTGAGTTACGTAAGTAATGACGATTATAAGAATTGGGTCAATCAGTTCACATTTCTATATTTACCACCTGTAAAACATTATGTTTATGCTAGTTCCTGATGTCTCTTGATGAGCAGGAGTACATCACCCAGTCTGGAAAATAGCCACAATAGTATCAGCCATAGTGCTATTTGTTTTGGCTGCTTGTCTTCTTCTGTGGTGGAAGCGTGGTAGAAATATTAAAGGTAAGATTTCACTGTACACATCATTCATGTGGAGACTCGCAAGTTTTCAACTGACTGTGTTTTGGCAATAGCTATGATTATACTGGAATGAGAATAAACCTACCGTTTCATGCGTTTTGTCATCTTGGTTTTCACCAACACTATAAATCATAATTTTTTACTTATAAGTTCATTGAAACTATACTCCACTGATTGAAGTTTTACTCATTTAGTCATTCTATCACCATAATGGTGGCTAAAAAAGGTGCGACTAGTATTCGAGAAAAAAAATTGTATTCGAGAATAAAAAAGGTGCGACTAGGCAGTTCAAAGTGAATTCTTAGCAGTACGTATAATGTTCATTACCATTCTGGAGCAGATGCAGTGCACAGAAGTTGGAGATCAAGGCAATCATCTTCCCGATCCCAGCAGAATAGTGCTATGCTGGACATCTCACAGTCGATTCGTTTTTGATGATGATGTGGAGGATGGAAAAAGTCATGAACTCAAAGTATACTCCCTGGACCGCATAAAAGCTGCTACAAGTAATTTTAATGACTCTAACAAGCTTGGAGAAGGAGGATTCGGTCCTGTCTATATGGTATGTTAACTTTCACTACTGTGAATGGCGTTTAATGTACACTTAATTTTATGTTAATACTTGGCTTGATGATAATGAAAACTACTGCAGGGAATATTTCCTGGGGGAGAAGAAGTAGCTGTCAAGAGGCTTTGTAGGAATTCAGGTCAAGGCCTTGAAGAATTCAAGAATGAGGTCATCCTTATTGCAAAGTTGCAGCACCGCAATCTTGTCAGACTACTGGGGTGCTGCATACAGAGAGAAGAGAAGATCTTGGTGTATGAATACATGCCTAACAAAAGTCTAGATGCATTCCTCTTCAGTATGTGTCATCTCCACTTGCCGCATCTCATTTCCCAATCGAACTGACAAATATGCTGATTGAATTCTTATCACTGCGGTTGAACAGATCCTGAAAAGCAAGGGCTTCTAGACTGGAAGAGACGGTTTGATATAATTGAAGGCATTGCTAGAGGGCTGCTATATCTCCACCGGGATTCGAGGCTGCGAGTTGTTCACCGTGATCTCAAGGCCAGCAACATTCTCCTGGATGCAGAAATGAACCCCAAGATATCAGATTTTGGAATGGCAAGGATATTTGGAGGCGACCAAAACCAATTCAATACGAATCGTGTCGTCGGTACATTGTATGCACAATTCTTTTTTTTTTTTTTAGTGGATTGTATGCACAATTCAATGGGCCATACAGGAACCACACCACGCTGCCACTTGGTTATGATATGTTGAACTTTGTTTTGCAGTGGCTACATGTCTCCTGAATACGCAATGGAAGGCATTTTCTCAGTCAAATCTGACGTCTACGGCTTTGGGGTCCTGATCTTGGAGATCATCACAGGAAAGAGGGCTGTGAGCTTCCACTGTCATGAGGACTCCTTGAATATCGCAGGATATGTAAGCACATTGCCTGTCCTATAACCATAGTCCATAGATTAAAATTGAGGGAACTCACCTCAGACTGTGTGGCTGCTTGATGTTTACTCACAAACATTTTCAGGCATGGCGGCAATGGAACGAAGACAAGGCTGCGGAGCTGATCGATCCAGTGATAAGACCGTCGTGCTCAGTTCGACAAGCCCTGAGATGCATCCACATTGCATTGCTATGCGTGCAAGATCACGCCGATGAGCGACCTGACATCCCCACCGTCATCCTTATGTTGAGCAGCGATAACTCGAGTCTACCTAATCCGAGGCCGCCTACCCTGATGCTTCGAGGCCGTGAGATCGAATCCAGCAAGTCGAGCGACAAGGACCAGAGCCACTCCATCGGCACTGTGTCAATGACACAGCTGCATGGAAGATAGAGTATAGCACGGAAAACATACTGGAGTTGTGATGTCTCTTCTTTCTTTTTGTTCTCCCATTGTGATGTTCATAATTTTCCACTTGATGTAGATTAGTTTCTTTTTTTTTAACCTTTTTATGACGGCGGCAGTGAATTTGTATGCAAATCACATTAGCGTCATACATACGTAAAGTGGCAATTGATTTTGCAAAGGTGAAGGTATTTTTACGTGGTTCTTCGTAACTTTATATGGGATTTGTGAACCCATTGCATCCTAAGGCTGATCATCATGAGATAAAGATGGAAAACTTGGTATCATGTTAATTTGGTGACAAAGTTTTAATCTCCCTCAACAGTCTATTTCTGATAGCGAGTTGTATGTTGGATTGTTGGGGAACTAGTAGCCTGGCATGGCTTGCAGTTTATACCAATTTGGTTGTCCACTAAGGCACTTATGCAGGCTTTGCACAGTATTTGTAGCCATAGCCAGTCCAATGTAGCATTAACTATTTAACTCGTATGTCATATTTGTTTGTATTTGACATGATACGTATTTAAACAAGTGGATGGACAAAAAAAATAAAACAAAGAAACATTTCCGCCTCTACTACACTGCGGGGCAGGGCAGGCCACGACGTACTATGAGTGGAGCAGCGGAGCAGGCTGCAGGCGACGCGCCATTGGCGACTCGAGGCGCGTAGGCGTGGTGGTGTGGTCTGGTCTGGTCGTGGCCAAGAAAATTAAGCAACGCCGTATGCTTCGCTGACCGTGCGTAGACGATAGATGCGCACGTGCCAAACCACGACCACCCCGGCCGTCCTCGGCGGCCGTCGCTGCTGACGCGGGCGGGTGAACAACTCCGCCGGTCGCACCGCGCTGTCTTGTCGTCTCTCGTCGCTCGCTCGAGGACAACAGCAGCCAACACGTTTGGTGGTTTGGAATCGGAATAGTCAGTCGGCCAGTGTAGGGGCGACTGTGCCAGCCGCCCGCTGTGGCCACCATGCAGGCAGCAGGCCAAGTCCAGAGATCCCGTCACTGTCGCAAACAGCCAAACACTAACAACGAAGAAACTTTATTGTATAAAGGTTCTAAACATGAAACTTGATGTTTTTTTTATTCTTTCAAGTTTTGATACTCTACGTTTCTTACAAACAGCTAGAAGCCTAGAATCATGCACAATGACTAATGCATCCGGACGACTACTTGACGAGTACGGTAATTTGTGGTTGGGAGCAGCAAACAGTATGTACCTGCGATTTGGTAAAAAAAACAGTATGTACCTGCGTTGCGCAAATCGTTCATTCTTTCTAGACGTGCTCGGTTTTCGCAAAACATTGTACGCGTCGGCCTGATTCGCGAGCGCGATTCACCCATGGTCTACGCACATAATGTTTGTGCATCAAAAACATGTTCCGCGTGAACGCGGACGCTTGATAGACCAATTTTGGAGGCCGAATGAGCCCTCCGCGTAATCCCGTTACTTTCTCAGCGACACGACACTTGCCCACACACACAAAAACAAGTACTTACAACAGACCTTGGTCTAGTTTCTAAGTTCTCATTACGATTGCTCGATCATTAGCTAGAATCTAAGATGAATCCGGGAGAGAAAACAACATTAGATCTCTCGAATGGCACAGCTGAGGTTCTGATGAACACACGCGTAATGAACCAACTATCTCAATCTCGGCATTTAAAAAACATATAATTCGTCGAATATGCGCGCGGTGACCTCTATGTTTTCGTTTCCTTTGTAAACAAGCCTTTCAGCAACAGGTAAAGCTGACTGACACCATTTTGTTATGGGAAAAAAAATGTGCCATAGGCAACCACGTTGACAAGTTCTGGCGAATTGGAAGATATTCAGACATACTGCCCCAACGTGACAAAGTAAGCAAGTTTAACTGAACCAAGCCAAGCGTCATCAGTGACTCCATGTTGCGACTTGACAACATAATCCAGTGACCGCCGACCATCAACGGTGGTGCCGGTACAAAACGAAAGCTAATACAGTAGATATTCCCTTCTCGAATACGTACGCAAAAGGTTTGCACATGTACAATCGAGAAAACGATGAGTTCTTAACTTACACGACGCACCATGACGTGGTGCACTAGGGGCGCATAGCATCCTACAAGCAACATGTCCCCCTAGCGTACTTTGGCTACAACATTATTCACGCACACTAGACGATCTAATTTTGTCGCCCCAGTGTCTATCCAAAGGTCCACGACTTGCTTGATGTGTAAAAGGATCTGTGGCACGGTGGACGAGGCCCGCAGAAATTATTGTACTCCTCCTCCGTTCCACAATCTTTGGTTTTTGACTCATATAAACTATATTTGATCGCCGCCTTATTCAAATTTTTATGTAAATTATAAAACAAACAAAACGTCATTACAATATCTTTAGTGATGTAATAAGTCATAACAAAAGTAGTAATATTTATTAAAAAAGCTGAATAAGACGGAGGTCAAAAAACATAGTTTATATGAGTCAAACAATCGCAAAGTATTGTGCAACGGAGCGAAAGTATTCCCATGTTCATTGTAAAAAAAAAAAAAATCGTTGCGCGAGAAGCTTCCTCTGGTCGTTGCCGCTTGCGGGTACTGTATTTTATTCACGCGGCAGGAAGGGCCGAACTTTTCCTTTTCCCGTTTTCGATGCCCAACCCAATCCCCAGCGAGTGCGGCACTGTTGTTGTCGTCCCAGCCGGCGGCCCAGGGGCAGGGAGGCAGCAACCCCACGTCCCCAGCTGGCACCTTCCATGGCCATCGCGTGGCCGGCGCACGGCAGACGACCCGAATACCCAACGGATCAGAGGCGGCGCCAGCCGAGAAAGGTTCCAACCGGGACCGGATCGAGAGCACGTGCCGACCCCGTACCGGTTTATTTTTCTCGCTCGGCACGGCGACGCTTCCCCAAGTGGAAACTCCACTAGTCCCCACTCTCGTCCTCGCCGCTTGGCGCGGTCGGGCGTTCGTTGCGTCGTTGGTGACAGAAATAGACAGAATTCTTTTTTCCCCATTGATTGACACGGTTTTCTAGGGCACCCCGCGTTCCGTTCTTAACGAGACCGAGGCTTGACCGGCCGACCTTTTCTTGATCTCAACGAGAGCGCGATCGCACGCTCGTGCTCCATGACCATGATTAGCAGGCAGATTGGTGGCGCGTCGGCAATCCGCCAATTCCTCCAAGCAAGGCGCTTGGCAGCCGCCGCCGTAGCGCTAGCCGCAAGGCGTGCGGCGGCGTTGGCGCAATTCTCCTGTGGCCGCTAGGCGTGCGGGACCTGCGTTAGCTACGGCGAGGCAAATGGGTCTCAAAGTAAAGTATGCTAGGCCGTATGGGCTAGGCTACTTCAGAAGTTTTACCACATCAATTGTTTTTTTTGTTGATTTTTATATTTAAGTAAGCATGTGTATGCAAAGAACTACTCAATGTTCCTAGGACGTTTAAGTACCAACAAAGGATCCTTGGACGTCCCCACCTAACTCATTTTAATCTGATTAGCCAAGCTAATGGTGGGGAGGTTTAAGTACAAATATTTTTTAGACGTTGGATCCAAATCTTGTGGTTTTGCTTGGAGTTTCCATAGTTGACACACGAAGCCGGTTTTCATAGCATACGTTGCCAAAAAAAAAAGAACTACGGTCCGGATGTTATAAGTATGATTTACTATTAAAACTACGGTTGACATATGGAAGAGGATTGTCCCATGCATCGTACCAAGAAATAAATGGATCCGTGGTGGCGACGCGGGATGCCGCCCTAGTTGGGGGAGACTGCAGCGAGGCCGCGATACGTGGCGGTTGTTGCCCGTTAGGAACGCAGATTGAGGCGGCGATTACGGAGGCGATTCGCCGAGGGGCTGCGGCGGCGACACCGGAGACGATACTGCGCTGGAGGGTCAGAGTTTGAGGCGGCGACGACGGGATGTAACACCCCGGTGTTATTTACCGATTAAGTAATGGATTGGACAAAAATAAGTTTATTTTATGCTTGGTTACGTTGTCGGTCGACGAGAGGCGAAAAGAATCAAAATCGAGAGTTACCCCCTTGTCGGAAACCCTAAACCCTAACCCTTCTTTACCCCCTTTTCTATATTTCAAAATCTATGCAAAATTTGACAAAACTTCCAAAAGCTACTTTGTAGATCTTTTCTTGATGAACAAAAGATATGTACAAAGTTTTTCAAGTTTTTGAGTAATTTTAAAAGTAATTTTGAATTCAAATTTATCCCTTTTTGACCCCATTTCAAAAGTCATATTTGGAGGCAGAATTTGAAAATCTTCCAATTGTGAAAATTGTAGATCTTGAAATTTTAAGCCAAGTTGTTGTTTGGAGTTTTTCGAGTTCAGTTCAAATTTTGGAAGTAATTTGCAAAATTCAAAAGTTAGGGTTTGGGTGCTTTCGGTAAGCGGCATGGCTGCCCATGCGGACCCTTGTCGCCCGGCGTCCAGCCGTGGGCGTCGGCGTCTTGTAGCGTTCAGCGCCGTCTCTGAGCCAGCTAGGCGGGCTCACCGAAGCCGTGACCACCTCACCGTCCTCTTCTTTCCTTCTTAAAGCCGCCCGGCACCCGTCGTCGCCGCCTTTTTTTCTTCGTTTCCCTATCGCCCGTCGAGCCTTTCTTTTTGCCGTCGAATTCGCGAATCACCGCACCTTCTCCCCGCTCCATTTTGCTCGAAGCTCCGCATCACTTTTGCACTTCAATTGATCCACACCATAGCCCTCCGCGCCGCTGGCGCTTCGCCGCGTCGTCTTCTTCTCCGGGTCGGCGGGCGCCGCCGTCATCACCTGCGTCGTCGTCGATCGGTTCCGATGGCGCCGAGGAAAACGATCTAGTGCTATCGAATCACCTTGGCGTCGTGCTCATGATCGGCTTGTCCGTTTTCATTTGCGGTCTCAACTTCGCGGAACACCGACTTGCGCCGCGGTTCATGCCGCCCGCCCTTGTCATCGTCGGCAACTCACCGCCGCCTTGTTCGGTCTCATCAGCGCGAGCACCAAGGTTGTGGTGAGCTCTGGCGGCGCTTCGTGCCGTTAGTTTTCCTTTTTCCGCCGTAGCAGCGGAACACGCTTGCCACCCGGCGAGCCCGGCGTTGCCGCTCGCCCGGCGTCGCGGCGACCTGGATTAGGGGCGATTTGGTTCGATTAAGTGGTGAAATAGGATCGCTGGAGTTGCTTAAGGTGGTGCCATACTACGCCCGTCGTCGGGGAAAGCTCGGGGGCTCTTCTTCCGTAGGTCAATGGCCCGCGCCGCCCGTGCGCCATGGCCGTCGGCAAAGGGTGCCGCCAGTGCCCTAGGTGTTGGGTTTGAGGGTAATGCGGAGGTCTGGCGCGAGTGAGGGAGCAAGATGGGGTAGGTCGTGTCGTCGGAGAGATCGTCGCCGTGGCAGAAACGGCCGGCCAACCGCCGTCCGCCGGTGACAGGTAGCGGACTGAAGTGAATTTGGGGGCCCCGCCAGTGTTTCTTTGGCCGCTCTGTTGGCGTTTGGGCGAATCGGGCCAAATTTGGTGATGGCCAGTTTTCTTTTAAAATTTGTTTTATCGATTTCTTTAAATGTGAATAGTGCCCAACTTTGCAAAATTCATAGAAATTTGAAAATAGCTTCAAAAAATTCTGAAAATTTTTGTAGAGTCTTCTTATGAGTATATTTACATATGAAAATTATGAAACTTGAGTTTTGAGTAGTTTTTGCATGTTTTAAAAATACAAATTTTAATTGAAAAATGCATCTTCCAATAAAATATTTATTCAAAAATCATGAAAATTTATTTGGTACTGTTTTTATGTTGTGTCCTACTTGTATAAAAAGTTTGGAGTCGTTTTGAAATGTTTAAATTATTTTCTATTTGATGTTCTCGGTTTATAAATTGTTTAGTGTCAAGTAACTTAGGTTTTTGTGTGACTTTTGGGTTGTTTTGTGAAACTTGGATCATACCACAATCAAATGGTCCTTGAGAATTCCTTAGGCAATGGTGATGATATCTTATAGAGTAGTTCAACAAGTTGGTTTTGTTGGGTTGCAACTTTATCGTGAAGGAAAGTTGTACTCATGTGTTTATCATTTCATGCATCCATCAAGCATCATATTTATACTTCATCATGCTAAAGCATGCATCATCATCTACGTGTAGAGTATACGAGAGTGAGATGGTTCATGGTGGTCGAAGCTTCGAAGAAGATCCATCCACCGATGATATCGATGTCAAGTATGACTCGGGTGATCTCGTTAATGAATCTAACTTTTCCTCGCAACACGAGGCAAGCCCCGGTTCGTTAAACCCTTCCTTGATGTTTTAAAAGTTTTTATATCACTTATGTCTATGCTATGTTGCATTAAGTAATTAGAAGTTGGGTGATAACCTAATTCTTTGCATTCCCATCCTTGTTTATTTCAATACCATCCTTGATAACTCGTTTCATTCGAAAATGCTTAGTGATGCTTAGCCCCGCTTAATTAGTTAAGCTTTTTTTTCATTAAAATGTTTTATTTGAGAAGATGGTACTTGTTTTCGAAAAGAAAGAGATGTAGTGATGAATTTGAGATCGGACGGGACGTAGGTTGAAAGCCGGCGGGATACCTAGGCTGCGCTTGTCCCGTGTTGGTCATTTAAGGGCCTCCGTTGTTTGGCCCGAGTGAAATCGGGACTTTTGAACATAAGTTGCGCTGAGGCCGTTTGGGTCAATGGCACGCGTCGTCGGTGGCGATCACCGGGTGTCGACAAAACTAATCTGACCACATGCCCGGTAAGCGATCTGGGGGTGTGCCAAATCAAAAAACGGACAACCGCACAATGGGAGTGGAGAGATGGCGGGAGTAGCATGTACCCACCCCTCCGGGTCAAACCGTCATTAGGGCGGGGTAGGGAGGTGGAGTAATCGCGTGCTCTCGGTGGCGATGGACCCAAAGTCCGTTTTGGACCTAACTGAAAGTGAGGGTTGATATATGCAAGCTTAAGTGCTACATATGTCGTGTGGTTAGAGATCCCCGGTGGGTATAATCGGTTCATGAATCGCCGTTGCTTCTCGGAGAAGGAGACCCGATTCCACGACCTTCATCGTAGTAATTGATGGAACATGGTTTTGAAGAAAGAAAGTTGACTTATGAAAGAAATGTTTGCTCTAGTGTAGGATCACCTAGAGTATATGAACTACTCACGAAGTAAAAATATTGAAAGTAAGGATTCACTTTTAGTAAGCTTTTCATAAAAATGAGTCCTTGATTCTTGCTAAAAGCATTACCTTGAATCCTATTAGACCAGCATTCTTGAGTCTTCTCCTATCTTTTCTTTAGTCGGGTAAGTCGATCTTGTTGAGTACTCCCCGCGTACTCGGGGTTCTTTGACCCTTGTTGCGAGGTGTTGACTCGTCTTTGTTAACTGCAAGGTTATGTCGGTGGGTACCGACATGATCCGTTGTCTTCTAGTCTACTCGCTTCGCGAAATTAATTAAGTTAAGTTTACTCAAATGTAACTTACTCACATTTTATAAAATTAATGTTATTATTCTTCTTCACTCGATGTATTTTTATAACAAATGTGTAATGTTGTAGCTACTCCTTTGTTGATCCTCGGTATGAGAGTGGTGTAATCGGGGTTTCCGGCGACACCCGACGAACTTCTTACGTTATTGGTGCATCACGCACAACCGCCGAGGTCTTTGGGACAATGCGGGTCTTGGTGGGCCCGATAATTAGGGGTTCTGTTACACGGGATATGGTCCGCGGCATCGGGGCTACATCGGAGGTGGCGGCACGGGAGGTGGTCCTCCTTTGTCAAGGCCGCTCTGACCAAAGGCAGCGGCGGTGCCTCCGCAGCGGCCAGTGGCGTGCCGTTGCCTCCCGGGGCAACGTACCAACGCCTCCATAGCGAGGGCGATGGTGACGCGTCGATACCATACTACGTCTCTTCTAGTATATATACTACATAGAATTGATCACAAATGATAATGTTAGATCACTTTTTAAAAACTACCCAAAAACGACGCGGAGGCAACTCAAGCCAAGTGGGAGGTAAGGGGCCATGGCCCCCCCATGCCCCCTATCCCACACCCTTAACATATCAAAGCAAAAACAAAATTATGTCAGAGCAATATTTTTACTAGTACAAATATGTTTTTTTTATTTATTTACATTAAGAGGAAGAATGTAATAAACGTGTTGTAATATATATTATTAATATTCTCTACATAATGAAATTATACAAAATGCAACTAAATAATACTACGAAGAACCTTGGAAATAGTTTTTTACTTAAATCACACCAGACGCCTTTTGTTAAGTTGTCGCTTGCCATAAAAAACATCATTGATCCTATAATAATATATAAGAAAATGTCAAGTTACTGGATTTGGTTACAAAATCATTCGACAAATGTAACAGGCTATTGGAAAATCCAGTAGCTAGGCTGCTCCTTGGGGGGTTATGTATGGGCTTCTGGCCTTTGAACCGGTTCAGTGTTCTGTTTCAAAAAAAAATCTATTCCTCTTAATGAACCACAGGTATAATGACGTGCTCGAAAAAAAAAAGCCTATACGGTTATTAAAAAAACTAACCTTTTTGGCCGGCTCCCTGTGCAAATTTTTTGGCTCCACCACTGCCGGGGAAGCATGACAAATGCACTGATCTCTCTTTCCCCAGTTTCTCTTTCCCCGTTGCCCTTTGCTAATTTCCACTGGACATGCAACTCAAGCCAAGGGTGTAGCATGACGAATGCACTCTAGAACCTTCTCTCTATCGTTCTTTCCCAGTTTTTTTTTTCTTGAGAATTACACAATACAACAGAGACACACACGGAACTCACTCTATGAGCACGCGTACGTAATCCCTACCCCTATAAGCGCCTCCAAAGGACAGTGCCGCCAGATTCAGAGATTCTTAAAGTCACCCCATGTGCCTCGTTGTCGACGGCCCATGGTTCCCGGACATAATCTGCACCTACACATCCTAGGCCTTTTCCATATGTCTACCCAACAGCAGCCAGAGGCAGAGACATACAGACAAAAAGGTTACGCTTTGCGAGCCTACAACTCGGCACCAGTCACAAATTCCTGACTAGCGCAACAAATATATGAAAGAAAAGGCATGCAACAAGGATAGGGATGCACATGCACCTACAGAGATGACTACAAGTCCTCGGGGGACGATGCACCTAGGGCGTGTTTGATAGGGTGGACGAGGGGAGCCCGGCTGAGCGCCCAAGCCGTGGCTAGCCCAAGCCCAGCAAAAGAGGGCCACCCAGCCATGTTTGGTTGGCTGGGCCAAGAGAGGCAGGCCGCGATGTGCCTGTGTTTGGGGGGCACCTGGGAGCCCGGCCGGCAGCCTAACTGCCACCAACCGCCCCAACGGTGCTGTGTTTGGTGGCCGGCCTGGCTGGGGATCTCCTAGGCACCCCAACTGCCATCAACAACACCACTCTTCATATTCCAACCAGAGATCTCACATATTTGAACCATGAACATAATATTGTCACAAGTTTGTAAATATTATCACAATTATTATCATCAGTTTACATCTCAATAAGCACCGTCTCAACATTAGTACTCAATCAGCTAACATGAAGGTATGAGTTACACCTGTTATACATGGCAAGTTCCCACCCATGACAACTACTACAACTAAGAGTATGCCAATCACAAAATTTTTCCGCCAACCCATTTTATCAAAAGTGTCAAGTTTGACATCCAAACGGTTAGAATATGAATCCCCCCATGTAAACTGTGCACGGCTGCTTGATTCAACAAGCCTCCCAGGGCACACAACAACATCACCGACCAGAGCAATGGACAACAGCGTAGATCAGACCACAACAAGCATATATCAAGGCAAAAAGACCATAAATCGGGACACAAACAAAATAGACCAGGCTTGCTCGGGACCTGATCTACCAAGAAGCAGTATGAACAGGTGAAGACAGGTAAATACTGGGGAGTGAGGGGCGATTTCACCTTAGCGTGCTGGGAGGATGCACACACAACCAGCGGTGGAGCACCGTGCCTGAGGATGAAGGTCGTGCGACAAGAACCCTAGCTCACCGGGCAGGTCGGCGGAAGAGGATGCGCGAGTCCCATTGAGGAAGGACGAGGTAGATCTGCAAAGGGGGACAGAGAGGAAGACCGCCGGCGCGGAACCCAGCCTTGCCGCACACCACCTCCTCCAAACCCTAGCCGGTGTCTCACTGGAGTGCGCCAATGGAGAGGGAAGAGTGAAGAAGGGGAAGGCGGGAGGTGGTGGAGAAGAGCGGTGTGGGGAAGTTTCACCGCACCGCGGGAGCCCAGTAGAGCCACCCGCCGCCGCGCGAAATCGTCCCCAAATTACCCTCAGTGCGCCGCGCGCGACCGAGCTCGGAGGAAACGTTGAAATCTGGCGTAGCAGTGGAGCCTAGCAGAGGGCGCCTTTTTGGCCCCCGGGAGCCGGGCCGTCGACGCTCCCCAAAACGCACCCAAACACGGGATTGCGCTCCCTTGAGCGCCGCCGAGCCCCAGGGCCATCCTACCAAACACACCCCTACATGTGCTAGGGCCTGTTCCATATGTCTGCCCAACGCCCGTGACGATGCACCCGAAGCGTCCCAGGCACCATCGGGACAACGTCGCCGTTCCGACGACGGCCGTGTTGAGTGCCACACCGATCCTGATCCCATTCTCGACTAACGCGTACGTCCTGCTGCTCGATCTCTTGCCCCCAAGGAAAGGAAACAAGCAAGCTAGTGCATTTGGTTCACAAACGTGGTGCATGCCTGCTGGATTCGCCGGCGCCGGAGCCGATCTAGTCTAGGATATGGTTTCCGTGGATTGGACTCACTGGACCATTGCAATTGCACTGCGGCCTGCTCCCAGCGGGCATCCGAATCCTTCGCCTGCTGTCCGGCCGGCGGCGGACCATGGCCAAAGTCAGCGACTTGACTAGGTACAACTGCACACGAAACCTAAAAGTTAATATTCGTCTCTGTCCCTCCTCGTCATGCTACCTTTTCTCTCTTTCTTTTCTCCACGAAGCTTCACTTTACCATCATCAATATCACAATATATTATATGTACTAAGATTAATTAATCCAAGTTTACAGAAATTTCACACAAATTTTTTTTTTAGGAAAAGATTTTACACAAAAAAAAAATCACACAAAAGGATTGACCACTGCAACTGAGTTGATCTGAACCGTTGATAAACTACACACAATTAATTAACTATCTCGATTGAACTGACCTGGCATCCAAATCCAATCCAATAGTAGGACTCAACCTACCAATCACCGAACCACCATCAGTTGCTTACTAATCCTAGGTCAAACGCTGGTTGGTTTGTCTCTCGTGCGCGCGCAGCTCAGTCTTACACTAGCTTTTGCCGTGTGAACCCCGGGCGGCCTTCGCAGCCCCTTCGTCTCCACACCACTTTACTAGTCGCGTCGCGCCAGCCATGGCAATCCATCCTAATCAAGCCAATCAGCTAAATAGAATAACCGTTCAATTCAAAACCATGCGGCTTGTAATAATCAACCGCTCATCCACGCGCCTCCCGCGCGCGTCCACCTACATGATATACACGGCGGCGGCAGCTCTACTCCGCCACCTGATCCAGCTTCCAGCTTCTCGATCGATCTCTTCTCATCTCTCTCCTCATTCACCACGAGGTCTTAGCTATATCCGGCCGCGGACATTACATTGACCATGGCACATGTCGCCGCCGCGGCAGCTGCGCTCGCCGTGCTCGTCTTCTTCTCCGCGCAAGCGCAGGACGCCGGCGTCCATGTGGTTCAAGCGGCGTCGGCGACGCTGTCGCAGGGACAGTCACTGGGCGCCGGCGACAGGCTGGTTTCGCCCAACGGCACCTTCGAGCTGGCCTTCTTCACGCCGACGGGGGCGACCCGTCGCGGCGGTACCTGGGCGTCATGTACGCGCAATCCAACGAGCAGACCGTGCCGTGGGTGGCCAACCGTGACGCACCCGTCAGCGCGGCCACCACGTACTCGGCCACCGTCACGGCCGACGGCGAGCTGCAGGTGCTGGAGGAGGGCCGCGTGGTCTGGCGCACCAACTCGGCGTCGACGACGGTCTCCTACTCGGCGGCGAACGTGACGCTCACCGTCCTCGACAACGGGAACCTCCGGCTGACCGCGGGCGGAACGTCGATCTGGGAGAGCTTCGACCACCCCACGGACACGTTCCTCCCCGGGATGAGCATCACGCTCGACCGGAGCAACGGGTCCGCCGTCCGCCGGACGCTGTTCACGTCGTGGCGGAGCCCCGGTGACCCCGGCACCGGGAACTTCACGCTGGGACAGGACCCGCTCGGCTCGGCGCAGCTCTACATCTGGCGAACCGACGGCGGGAACAACAACAGCACCTACTGGCGGTCCGGGCAGTGGGCCAACACCAACTTCGTCGGCGTGCCATGGCGTTCGCTGTACGTGTACGGCTTCAAGCTCAACGGCGACCCCTACAACGGGTCCGGGGTCATGTCGTACGTCTTCAACACGTACAACAGCTCCGAGTACCGGTTCATGCTCCACGCCAACGGGACCGAGACGTGCTACATGCTGCTCGACACCGGCGACTGGGAGACCGTCTGGTCGCAGCCGACCATCCCGTGCCAGGCCTACAACATGTGCGGCGCCAACGCCCGGTGCACCGCCGGCGGCGGCGACGATGGCCAGCAGGCCGTCTGCACCTGCTTGACGGGTTTCGAGCCGAGGAATGTGTCGGAGTACAGCAGCGGGAACTGGACGCAGGGTTGCGTCAGGAGCTCCCCGCTGACCTGCGGCAGCGAGGCGAACAACGTGAGCGGCGGCGGCGGCGGTGGTGTTGGCTTCGCCGACTTCCCCGGCGTGAAGCTGCCCAACTACGCCGCCTGGGGATCCACGGTGGGCGACGCGGACGCGTGTGCAAGCGGTCGTGCCTGGCCAACTGCTCGTGCGGCGCGTACAGCTACAGCGGTGGCACCGGCTGCCTCACCTGGGGACTGGACTTGCTGGAGGACATCTACCAGTTCCCGGATGGAGAAGGATACGATCTGCAGATCAAGGTCCCCGCATACTTACTAGGTAAGGTCCTTACATGTTCTTGCTTCATTCATGCACGCATGGTTAATCGGTTATGATTTAAGAACGTACGAGTAGTTTTGTTCTTGCTGCTGGGATACAAAATTGCAGTCAAAGGGATTTCTTTGCTTGCTAGTAAAAAAAATTAAATCACTTTTTAAATGCTACTTTTTTTTATTCTTTGTTTGTTGGTTGTTGCAAGAACTGACAAAAAAGTTGACAGAGCTAAATGCCAACCCACTGGGTTTAAGAAAGAACAATGCAAGTCAATGGCAGCTGGGTCGTCTTCTAGCTAGGGATGCGATTCCAGCCGTGTAGTCGTAGAGAAATTCCATAGGAAAGTAGCAGTGAGCCGTGTAAACAGTAAATTGCGTGTCGCATTGGGTGGTGCGGATTCACCGAAGTAGGCGTGTACAAGATGGTTGCAAACTTGGACTCGTGAACAGCGATTCTCAAGGGTGAAAAAGCCTGGCGACCGGTTCACTCTATGAAAAATCATAGCATATTTACATATCTTGCTTATTTTCTGAATTAACGGTCAGAATCATCTAGGGATTTATTACCTGCTGTCATTGTTGGACAATGCGTCAAGACTGATCATGTCAGTAAAAATGTTGGTTTATTTCAACCTCGAAAATAAAATTTTACCGACAACGACTTCTAAATATAGGCACACAGCAGATAGACCATTTGTTTTGGATGTTGACTTGTCAAAGGAAGAGCAATGTAACGCCAAATCCCTTGTTTGGCTTAAAGCTTACTTTGACAACGGCAGATCTTTTTAAAGTATTCCAACAACTAGAATATTCGAGATAAGACAGAAGAAATGGCCTCATGAAAATGACCTAACATGTGGCTCATCCTCTTTCCGAATATTGTGGATGACGCCATGAGGTGGGCTGTTAGGTTCACCTATTTTATATTGCAGTTAGCGCACGGAACCCATGTGAAGCATACCATGTTTTGACCTTTATTGAATGAACGAACATGTCTGACCTTGTATATATATCAAAATTATCAATGGTCTGAACGCACACAGAGTGTTGAGGAAACAAATCTTTGAAACTCTGACCATTTCCTAGCACAGTTTTCATCTGCTGTTTAATCCTGAGGTCATGCATACTGTTGATTTATGTCAGTGATTTAAAAAAATTACATACCTGACAGTAGCAAATTTCTTACCTTTCACAGAGACGGGCTCCAAAAGGACGCGATGGACGACAGTTGTTATTGCTGTGGTTATCGTCGTGGTTGTATTAGCAGGATTGGGTCTCCTCCTGTGGAAATGCAGGAGACGAATCAAAGGTGAGGGAACTGTTCATACCTGAGACAATTTTAAATATGCCAAGAATTTTCAGCTAGTTTCACCTTGAGTTCACTATTCATGGCAAGCGCGGTTCATCGATCTTGTGCAGAGAAACTTGGCATTGTTGGTAGAGAGAATACAAAGATAAGGCAGCCGTCTCTGCTTCCTTTGAGGGAAAAGAGGCAGGATTTTTTCAGGGCCGAAGCAGCCTGATCAAGAGGAAGCAGAGGGCGGCAAGAAGTGCGAGCTGCCTCTCTTCTCCTTCGAGACGGTAGCAGCCGCCACCGGCGACTTCAGCGCCGACAACAAGCTTGGAGAGGGAGGCTTCGGCCATGTCTACAAGGTATAGTGTACATTCAAGAGCACATCGCAAATGCACTACACTACATTACACACATGAGCTAAAAAAAATTACAGTGTTTTCTACTGGAGTATGTCAGAATGTAGTACCAATGTTACAAATTACAATGTTATAAGATATGCATGCTGAATTACTTGGTTGGTTGTTTTTTTTTTACAGGGAAGGCTTCCCGGAGGCGAAGAGGTTGCGGTGAAAAGGCTGTCCCGTAGCTCAGGGCAAGGGTTGGAGGAGTTCAAGAACGAGGTGATCCTGATCGCCAAGCTGCAGCACCGTAACCTTGTCAAGTTGCTAGGCTGCTGCATCGAGGGGGGAGGAGAAGATCTTGGTGTACGAGTACATGCCCAACAAGAGCCTGGACGCCTTCCTCTTCGATCCGGCGCGGCGAGGGCTGCTGGACTGGAAGACGAGGTTCCACATCATCGAGGGCATCGCCCGTGGCCTGCTGTACCTCCACCGTGACTCGCGGCTCCGCGTGGTGCACCGGGACCTCAAGGCCAGCAACATCCTGCTGGACCGGGACATGAACCCCAAGATCTCCGACTTCGGCATGGCGCGCATCTTCGGCGGCGACCAGAAGCAGGTGAACACGAACCGCGTGGTGGGCACGCTGGGCTACATGTCGCCCGAGTACGCCATGGAGGGCCTCTTCTCCGTGCGCTCCGACGTCTACAGCTTCGGTATCCTCATCCTGGAGATCGTCTCCGGGCAGAAGAACAGCAGCTTCCACCACATGGAAGGATCCCTCAACATCGTCGGCTACGCGTGGCAGCTGTGGAACGCCGACAAGGGGAGCGCCTCATCGATCCGGCGATCCTCCCGGCGTGCCCCGTGCGGGAGGCGCTCCGCTGCTTGCACATGGCGCTGCTGTGCGTGCAGGACCACGCGTGCGACCGCCCGGACATCTCCTACGTCGTCATGGCGCTCGGCAGCGACAGCTCCGTGCTGCCCATGCCCAAGCCGCCCACGTTCACGCTGCAGTGCACGTCGTCGGACAGGGACGGGATCTTCCCGGACAGGGTCGACGAGTCCTACTCCGCCTGTGACCTCACCGTCACCATGCTGCACGGGAGGTAGCCGGAACACGATGCAGAGCGACAGGGAATTGCATTGGACCAAGCTGCACATACCACACCAACAGCCGCATGTGCTTACTGATCAGAAGGATGTGGTTGGCATGCTTTCCACTACGGTCTTTCCTTTGCTCAGAGCCACCAACATAGCAAGTACAGAGATGGCATTGTGTCCGACTCTGAGGCAAAACAAAACGCAAAAAAAAGAGTCATACTCCACGCAAAAAGAAAAACGAAAAGAAAAAAGCGGCCTTACCGTGTCTGCCTGGGCCTTAGGCTTCCATGTGGACCTTTCCGGTGCCATAAGCCCAACAAAATTCGTCTCAGTCTTATGGGCTACAGCCCAATCTGTATTACACACGATATTTCCACATTCCTCCCCCAACAAGTTTACTTTTCCTCCTTCAACCTCAAAACCGGACAAATCACCTCCCTCAACTTTTCAAACCATGCATTTTTCCTCCCTCGAAGTGGTTTTGAAGGAGGTTTTGCTACAATAACCGCGGGTTGCCAGCACCTTTGTCTTTTTTTTAAAAAAAAAATACGGTTTAATCTTTGAAAAATCATAGTAAATTATAGAAAAAATCATAAAATGAAAAATCATAATAAATTATAGAAAAATCATAAAAATAAAAAATCTGGTTTTGTTGGACTCCACATGAGTAGATCTACACAGTGAATATATAATATGGTATACTTTAGTACAAAGTTTTTGTTATTGAAAGTTTTGTCTTTTTCTTTTTATTTATTTGGATGAATCTTTGAAAAATCATAAAAATCACAAAAAAATCATAAAATAGAAAATCTAATTTTGTTAGACTCACATAAGTAGATCTACATAGTGAATATTTAATATGATATGCTTTAGTACAAAGTTCTACACGGTGAATATATAATTAATTGAAATAATTCATAGTTGCAGCTTCTATAATTATTTTGTCGAACTAAAGTATACCATATTATATATTCTTTGTGTCGCATCTACTCAGGTAGAGTCTAACAAAACCTGATTTTTTTTATTTTATGATTTTTCTATGATTTATTATGATTTTTCAAAGATTTAACCAAATTTTTTTAAAAAGGAAAAGACAAAGGTGCTGGTATTGTAGCAAACCACAATCACTGTAGCAATCCCGTGGTCACTGTAGTAAAACCGCCATCAAAACCGCCGAGGGGAGAAAAAATGCATGGTTTGAAAAGTTAAGGGAGGTGATTTGTCTAGTTTTAAAGTTGAGGAGGAAAAAAGTAAATTACGTGATAGTTGGGGGAGGGAATGTGGACTTTTTCGTAAGAACTACAATGGCGAGGGTTGGGAGCCCCTGGCCTGGGGCTGTCCATGGTGGTAAAAATGTTTTGATCCTTTTGATCCTAACGTCCACGATCGGCTTTGTTTTGGGCTACTGTAATTTTTTGTCCGGTTCGTTGTAAAGTGCTCACACTTGCTTCTTACTTGTAAAGAGCTCTTAATATGTTCTTTTCAGGAAAAGACGGAGGCAGCCCAGTTGCCACCACCGTGACCCATCAGCCCCAATAGAGAATCCCGTTCAAGCATGTCATCCAATGTGATTCACTGCCGCAACAACAGATCGCGCTCTCAGCAGGAAGTCAATTGGAGAGGAGCACAGTGCACGAGATTG
>JADLZK010005407.1:0-24442 GCA_015847255.1 Hyparrhenia diplandra
GTTTCAAGTGTCATTATAAGAATATCCGTTCACGCATTTCTTTAGCGTTGTGAGCTAGGGTGATGAGACTAGTTTCAGAGGGCAATGCTAGAATGTGTGGTACAAATTTTTGTGCCTATCGTGGTGAGATTAACTCCACCATCGATAATGTTACAAAAGTCATAAACCATAACTAATTCCGTCTAACTTTATTAACTCTCCGACCGACTTTTTTATTGGAATGTGAGGTTAACTCCACATCCAAGCTAACTTATTAGATAGATACCATTTATATATTTCTAGCGCCGCCCTAGATGTGGATCGTGTTAGAGATGTCAATGTAAGTCAAGAGATGAACTCATAATCGAGATGAAGCAAGGCATATAATGAACTTCAACCTTGTGCAAAAGGAGACTCGATTCATTCATCATTGATGGAGGAATTGTAAGTATCAAATATCATTCACTTTGTCTTTTGCTACAAGTTACCTTTGCCTTGATCCATATACCGAGAGTGCGACCATAAAACAAAATTTTGTATAAGACATGATGAATATAATCTGTGCTAAGAATAATCAAAGATCCATCTTTTCATTAGCATAGAAGAAATCATACAAACTTTGGACACCTTCCCCTACTTCAAACCTGTTGTATTCCTTCGGGGTATGTGTCCACTAATATTCTCAAGCAAAAAAAGAGTCTATGCTATGTCTATTCGAAAAGAAGAGTGCCATGCAACACCTATCATGAAAAGTAATCACTCAACAGAAGTGGATGGACAAAGCAATGGGCCACAAGAACACAAAAGACAGGGAACAAAGGATGAACAACATCTAAGGACATGGTGATTGCAACACATGATTAGGGATGGTTCAAAGATTCACACGTAAAGTGTCAAGTGATTGTGAAGGCTCGAGCTTGGGGGAGGAAGGCCAATTCCTCTACAAGATGATCCGACAAATCTCTCCCCTCTTCTCAAGCTCGCCACTCTAACACACCGGTTTGCAATCCCTCTACTCACTATTACTTTGTCTCTAAGTTTGAATGTGTTTATAAATGTCATACATCAAAATCAAACTTAAGATATAAAATAAAATTAACCCATTAGAGAAAAAGTAAAGGGGAGCAAATGCTAATTAAAATATCCACCAAAAACTTTCGTCAGAGCATAGAAGATATCTTTGGCTCCATGACAATTCTACCCTTGTTTAAAATTACTTGTATATACTCCTTCGGTATGTGTTGTCAACTAATACCATAGAATAAAATTATGAGAGGTGCAAAAAAAAGGTTCGATCACAATGTAAAGAACAAGAAAAGAAAGGACGATGCAATAAAGGAGACACGTGAGGAACAAAATACACAAGAGGCCAAAGAAGAAAAGCTTCGAAAGGTAAGAAAAGGACCACCACAAGGTGTTCGATGCCGCCACACTCCAATAATAAGGTAACATCTTGAGGTAAGTTGTCATTAATTGCTTTACCTTAACTATTGCTTGTTCATAAATAAAGAATCAAACATGTTAGAGTAACAACCTTTGCTTTGATCTAGCTTTATTAGCTCAACTTGTTTTGTTTCTTTAATTGTTCCTACCACCACTCTCTTGATCTCATAGTCCTAATCATGTAAGCTAGAATGTTGCACACTTTGCTTTGGAAGAAGATAATCATGCCTTTGATACATCATTTATAGACAAGAAAACCCTTCCAAGAGTCAAGGAGTTCGTTTTCTATCCGTCGAAAGTTTTTAACTGCAACATTCATGCTCAATCTTATTTTCTTGTCACCCAAGTTAGAACTAACCAAACTATATAAGAAATCAACTCTATCTTGTTTAATGTGCCTATGGTTTTGGTTCTCGTTGGTGTTTTTCCACCAACAGAGCCCATGCACTTGATCTCTACCTTCACTTTGCAATTGGGACACACTTTGAGCAAAAAAGGTGGAGAAGTCTATCACTCTCTTCAAAATTCAACAAGTGAATGTCTTACAAGCGTGCACACTAAACAAGATGATGCTGCTCTACGTACATGCTCATCTTCAACTCGCGAGACCAAGCAAAGAACATGGGTGACACCATCCGAGTACGACTATCAAGATCAAATAATAAAATCAAAGAAACAATGAGGTAAGAAGTCTCGTTTCAGAGGACTTAAAACACCGAACCCTCGCAAATAAAAAGGTAAGATCGGTAGTTATCCATATTTAGTGCATAGCATATTTACTTCCTTGCATTGCATAATCATTTTCTTTAGCATATTTACATTACAACATTAGCACGACATTAGAAAAAGAAAAGAAAAATATTTGTTCGATTTGCATATAGAAAAAACCTCTAAAGCCCCATATGAGTAATTTTGTGGCATGTAACAACCCACAAGGATATTTACTATGGTGGCATAAAAATAAAATAAATATGCATGCATCATCATCCTTATATGCATAGAAAAATAATAAAAAAAATATATATATATTTAATAATCGATGAAAGATTCCTAGGTAGACAAAAAGCAAGCGTGGCTAACCCCTAACGCTTAATCAAGTTCCACTAGCTTTGTTGTTCTATTTGAGTTCGCAGATTTTCAAGCAAGAGAGGAATGATAGACATGGTGTCCAAACAGAAAAGAAGACCGATTAGCCCACCATCACTATCTACCTCTACTTCCAACCATCAAGAACATCGAAGACTATGTCAACATCTAGCTTGGGGGAGTGCAACCCCCATGTATCCGGATAAGTATCCCTCTATCCTATTTAATATTAGCTAGATTTGTTTGTTTTATTAGAAAGACATAAAAAGATGCATAACTATGAAAACCAAATAAAAAGAGTTTATCTAGTCTTTATTAAAGAGTCTTTATTAGAGTGTGAGAATAAAATAAAACCTCAAGATAATCTCTAGTCATGGAGATGATGAATAGTTGTTCGATTTGTAATTCCTTTTCAAGTACCTACCTTTCAAGCTTAATTTCTCTCGAGCTTTTTAATGCAACCGCCCGAACCTAAACCCGTGGGTAGCAAATGCTTGCTCTAAAAGTCTAGGTGATTGACGGATATGATATATGAGAGTTTGAGTCGTTGTTTATCTTACCCTAGTGATACTAGATTTTGGAGATTTATCTTTGAAAATTAAAAGTGCACATGATGAGTTCTGTATGATGAGTGTTGATTCCTACCACAGCCCATATATACATGCTTCTTAGATTAGGAAAAACCCCTTTTGATATATATAGGTCGCTTACTTTGTATTGAGTTTGGTCAATCTTTGTTGACCCTTTGAAACTTATCGCATCGCTACTCATCCACTCCACTCCACTCCACTCTATTCATTACACTTATGCTACTTCTACCCTAGAAGTACAATGATCCACCAAATATCCACCATAGATCCAATAAAATGTTCTACTCCTACCCTACACTACATACAAAAAAAGTCACTTTTTTAAGACCAAATGAAACTCGTCATGTAATGTACGTAATTAGTCATAAAAGTTTGTTATGACCAAAATCCACCGCCGTCATATATAATCCATCGTCGCTAAAAAGGTACCATGTGACGAAATCAGTGTGAACCGTCACATAATGTACAAACCTTTATGTGATGGTTACTGAGAGGCGTCATATATTCTTATTTTTGTGACGTTGATAATCTGTCACAAAAAATCCAAATCAACACGCCACGAGATCAACACAACCGCCCCGCTTAAACCCCGATTTTAGATAGCTTTTGTGATGCCAACCATTTTCGTCACATATAGATGATTTTGATGTCATATATTGGTGGGCTATGGCATCACGTAATACCTCAACAACAACCGTCACAAAACCCGATCACATATATATCCATTCAGCCATGCATCCGAAGTTGTCATATCACATTGACATCGCACCATCATTCGCACAAAACCCGGATCATATTATATATTATATATAGTGCAAATAGGATCAGATACATCACATAAGTATGTGATTTACATATGCCAATAAGCTCATGTATGTAGTTTCTAACAAGACCGAGTCTATAGGTCCATCAATACAATAGCTCTCATGTCTCTCACCACAAAGTAGAAGCACGCATACCTTGCAAGAATATGTAACTTCCACATCCCCGGTTCCCTCCTTGCATGCTGAATTTCACAATAAAAAAAAAAAAAACACAAAAGAGAATAAGTAGTTGGCAATAAACTTAAATAGGGCTAAGATGACTGCAAAGCATAACTAAAATGGCATGGATACTTGTGAGCTCCTGCTCATGGAGAAAAAATAGAGCCAAAAATAATAATTGTGGCTCAATACAATACATGTACGTAATACAAGTGCAATCATCAATTATGTCCCTCTAACGCACACACTACATGATGTGAATCCACAGCTTCCTCAAGAGCTCAACGCTATTTATTTCTTTGACATGATTTAGTGTCACCTAATTTATGTTCTTTCATCCGGTTTAGTGCTAGTTTTTTAACAAATGCTTTGGTTTATCTAGAAGGGACATCTATCCTTCCATTCAGAGTAGTAACATGGGAGATATTGGTTGGGCAAATTACCTTTCCGAGCAAATATTCAATTCTCAACCAGCTTAGATGACCAACTCCCTACCGGGTCCATCGAGAGATAATTCTGCATAAATAAAAAGGCATATTAAATAGCTAATTATAGATATAGTGATCCAAAGATGCTCAAACTTGTAAAGAAAACTGAGATAGATATATGAATAAGATAGATTACTTGCACATCTAGACAAATATGCATGTCATGACACATAACTAGAACAGCTAGAGAGAAAAAAAGAAAACTACTATTATCTGAACAAAAACAGATAAGAGGCAACATGCTATTTACCCGAAATGTCACGTACACATTATCATATACACAACTCAAGGTTCCACATAATTCACAAGCTAAAGTTATGCTACATGCTCTTGCAGTCTTGCTCAAACAGAAGTGAATATTGACAAATATACTTATATCATCAACTAAGTATCCAATGCCTGATTTTATCAATTCACAATGCTGTTCATGGAACCTTCAGGTACTTAACTTACTCCACATTATTTGCATTTCTAGGAACTGAAAACAAACTCTTATTTGCAAAAGCAGAGCAGCTCATCTCATAGTACAAGTTCAATCTGATGGGCATCCACGATGCAAGCCCATCTATTAGTGAACGCTCCGGACAAACACTTGTACTATGAGATTATCAGCCCACGATCAACATATAATAAGCAACTAGAAGAAAAATTGGAATTTCTAAGTTGGGATAAGCTGCCGACAATGTAATTAGATGCCATGAAACGTTTAGATGACTGCTTAGCTTTAACACAATATGACTCACATAAGCACTAACTTTGGCAGCGCCATGTGAAGCTAGAACTTTCTGCAAAAAGGTGAGATTAAAAAATGAACATAGGAACAATGCTAGTGTGCACAGGCTCAATGCAACTTAAAAAGAAATGAACATAGGAACAATACTAGTGTGCACAGGCTCATGTTCAGTTAGCCATAGTATCGCTTTTAGTGACTGACATATTGCTTATCCAAGAATGATGCATATTCATTATCCAAGAATGATGTAGCTTCACATCTTACATGTTAGATAAGAATACAACTAGCTAGTGATTGAAACTACAACCAAACTGATCCATACGGAGAATATAAAACTGAATTTAGTTATGTATGCAAACTAAGAAGCAGGTACCAGCATACACATTTGATAAGCGGGCAGCAGAATAGAAAACCAATGTACTTGAAACAAAAAAAAAAAATATATATATATATATACCATCGATGCATGTCCTTCACTGCATGTCAAACTTCATTTCACTGCTCACCGTAGAGGTCTGCATAGCATACTATTAAAATTAGTCCTACTTAATTGCTACACTTGCCTGTTGTTGCTTGCTTGAATTTCAAAAAGATGCACGGCAACAAATCAGAGAGAAGCAAGACCAGCTCGGCTGCTTGCTGGTGCACTCTACAGGGAAGACGTGCACTGCTCACCTGAGCACCGGCACTGGTAGCGCTGCCGTCGGTGTGCTAGGACGAACGTACAGAAAACGAGCACGAAGAACACCAAGAACAGAGAAGAGCGGCCACAGAAAATTCAACGAAATCCTCCTCAAATCTCCATGAATCGATCCCAAAATTCGCCCAGGTAATCACAAGGATGTTGTTAAGCTACCCATGAAGATCATGGCTCAAACCAACTCCAGTCGATGGAATTTTCAGATCACGTGAGATGGAACAAAAAAGAAGAATAAAAAGCAAAACGACAGGATCTCTGTGCTCGTGAGGACTTAGGCAGTTTCCTTCGGTAGATGAGTTCTAATCACGTCATAGCACGACCCAACGCAGGAAAAATCAATCAAAACGCTCAAGAAACAAAGAGTGAAAGCAAGAACGCTACGGAAGACAAGAGGAACAAGAAGAGCACGAAGCAGGCGACGGGGGAGGCTTGGAGATTTATTTTGTTCTTTTCCACCGGCAGCAGGAAGGCAATGGAGCGCAGCCTTGGCTCGCGTCGCGTAGGGGGCAGCCTCGCTGCTGGCCAGGCTCGCGGCTGGCGGTAGGGCCAGCCACACCGCCACCGAGAAGGCCGGAGGCAGGCCGCAGCTGCCAGGCCGTGCTGCGCCCCGGCGGCGCCCCTGCGGCCGCGCTGCGCGAAGGGCACAGGATGGCGGGTAGCGGCGCAGCTGGTGGATCTCGCTATGTTGTGCTCGTCGCCGTCTGCCGAGAGGAGAAATTTGGGGATGGGGAGCCATACGGGCAGGTTCCCGAAAATTTTAACTCGCGCGCTGGTGACCTTCATTCACGCGCTCTTTTATTTTTGGCACCTTTCACTTATATGTATCCTTTGATTATTTTAAAAAATAACACATTCGCGCTAGTTTTTGGTACTCTAAACGGTTTTCAAATCTAAAAGTCATAAATACGTGTTTTGCAGATCTCATCAAGATCTACATTTGGTATTAGAGTCAACTTTTCATGTTTTGAAGTTTTGACGCTTTTAAATTTTGAATTTTGAATTGTTTACGCTTCCGGGATGAGTTTTTGAGGACCTAGACGGTCTTGAACTCAAAAGTCATGAATACCAAAAAAAATTCATAACTCATTGAGATCTACATTTGATATTTAGGTCATTTTTTTGCATATGAGAAAGTGTTCGAAAGTGTAGTTCTAAAACCACTAGTCTCTCGAGAATTTCATAAACTCTTTGTAGGATATATGGTTTTGTGACTGTTTCCTAACACTTTCTCAAATGCAAAAATAACCTATATTTGAGGAAGTGTTTCAATGTATAATTCACCATAATTTGTCTCACGCTAAACACCTAAAAAATTATAATAATAAAAATAATTGTCCAAAAATGTAAGTTTTTGTCCGGGACCATATTTTAACTGTAAATAAATGCCTAAAAATTTCAAGCTATTTTTGACAGTGATATTAACATGTAGTTCAAATGTAACAAGTCTCTCAAGCATAGTTTCGTAACTATATGAGAGACTTGTTATATTTGAACTACATGTTATTACCACTTCCTCAAATGGAAATTTGACCTACATAAACTTTGTTGGTCTCGATGAGTTATGAAACTTTCGTGTTCAAAATATTTTCAACCGAAGTTCATTTCGTATTCCGTTTGACTGAGTTTTGACCGAGTCAAAGTTGGAATTCAAAACTTGAATTGCTCAAATTTTGGTGCATGAAGATATATGAGTGAATCCAACACCATAACGTGATGCAAAGCATGATTTTAGAAAATTTTAAGAAAAAGAATCACCTCATTTGGAGTTCGTATGAGGGAGAACGACTAGTTACAAATTTTAATCCGAAAAAAAAAGAGAAATCGGTCCTTCATGAAGAACACGCGACGAACAAGGACTAACAAGACGATTTCTCTTTTTTTCTCTCGGATTTCTGGGGCCTTTCATATTAACTAACTTCCAATGATGATTTTTCCTAAATTTTTTCTAAAAACCATGTCGCATCACGTTTATGGTGTTGATTTCAGCAAATTATAAGCGCCAGCTTGAGCAATTCAAGTTTTGAATTTGAACTTTGATTCGGCCAACGAAACACAAAATGAATCAGGGATGAAAATCTTTTGAACACTTAGCTCATCGAGAATAAAGTTTATGGTTAAATATCCATTTGAGGAAGTGATATTAGTAGTTCAAATATAACAAGTCTCTCACATAGTTCCCCCGAAACTATGTGAGAGATTTGTTATATTTGAACTACATGTTATTACCACTTCCTCAAATGGAAATTTGACCTACATAAACTTTGTTGGTCTCGATGAGTTACGAAACTTTCATGTTCAAAAGATTTTCAACCGAAGTTCATTTCGTATTCCGTTTGACTAAGTTTTGACCGAGTCAAAGTTTGAATTCAAAAACTTGAATTGCTCAAATTTTGGTGCATGAAGATATGAGTGAATCCAACACCATAACGTGATGCAGCATGATTTTAGAAAATTTTAGGAAAAAAGAATCACGCCATTTGGAGTTCGTGATGAGGGAGAACGACTAGTTACAAGTTTTAATCTCGAGGAAAAAAGAGAAATCGGGTCCTTCATCAAGAACACGCGACGAACAAGGATCTAACAGACGGTTTCTCTTTTTTTACTTGGAACATCTACGCCAAGTATATGATTTATAAGGAAAAAATAGCCACTTGTATCACAAAACAAGGCATGGCGTGGTGGTTTGACTTAGCATTTTTGTACTAGAGCTCTCAGCCTTCGATCCCTATGTGCCTCATGTTTTTTTCAAGTTTTTATAAGATTTATTATGGTCTAGTTACTATAAAGAAGTAAAAGATCCCAATCTGATAGAAACATATGCTTGTCCTAGTGGTTTGCACACTTGACCTTTGTTTTGAAGGTCTTGAGTTCGATTCCCTCATGTCATAATTTTTTTCAAGTTTGTTTTAGAGGATTTCTTACAGCTCAACTAATTAAAAGAAATAAAACTCTCTAATACAACATAAATTGATTGATGCTTGTCTTAGTGGTCAACGCACTTTGCTTTTGTTCCAAAGATGGGGAAAGTGGCGGTGGGGACCGGGCCTCCTGGGGCCTTGGAGTATAATGGTCAATAGACGCCGGGGTTGCAGAGATGATAAGGTTACCTCGTTGGAGTATAATGACGCTGAACGGTCATCTTTTGAAGTAACATTTTGTGACTCAATGTTGTCGCCACATAAAAATGAGTTCATAGCGCCCACAAAAACATAACCGTCAACCTGCCTTTCCCCGGGTTCGACAATATGTGACGACACACTCGCACCTTTTATGTGACACAATATGGCTTGTCGTCACAAATTGTTCTAGGTCTCATGACTTTGTGACGATGTATAAATTTTGGTCATATATAGTTACCATTATATGACCAAAACAGCCCCCGTCATGAGCCATTTTGTCACGTAAAGTGAGGTTTCTTGTAGTGCTAGGAGAGAGCAACCAAAAATATTCCCCACACATATCCACTTAGCCAACATCTCATAAAAAGCTCTTTTATCCTTGTTTCTATCTCTCTACAAGTTTATTGCAAAAAAAAAGGAGGCTTGGGTTGTATAGTCAAAAAAAGAGAAAAAAAGGGGAGATGAAAATGGACAAGTGCCTTGGCGAGTAGAGCCTACCTCCCTAAAAAAAAAAAAAAGAAGAATAAAGGAGAGTAAAAAAAAAAATTGGACACGTGTCCGCAATAAAACAATGGGTACTTCGATGCCCGCCACTCCATGAAAAAAGAAAAAAAAAAAAGAGAAAGGAATATATATATATATATATATATATATATATATATATATATATATATAGAGAGAGAGAGAGAGAGAGAGAAAGAAAGTATACAGCCCAGGTTCTCCCAAATACTTTCAAAGTCCCAAAAGAGAGAGATATGTTCCCTACGTGAGCAAAGTAGAATTCAAGCTTCCACTTCATTCGCCTCGCATACCTACCATCATATTCATTCCACTACACCATACACATGCACATGCAAGATGACTCGTGACTTTGGATCCATTGCTTGAACTTTACAATATGTGCTTAGTAAGTAGATTTAGTTTTTCTCCCACCTATGAACTCTACATATAAGCCTTAGACATAGGGAGAGAAGGCATAGTGTCCTCTTGCCTTATTCCAAAAAATACCACATATTATGAGAAAAGACAACACAACACTAACACTAAAGTGAGGATCCACAAATACCAAAAAATGAGAGACTTGAAAGGGTCATACTAAGGAACTTTGAGTTTTATTTTGAAAACCCGCAAAAAAAACTCAGGAATGATAGTTGAACAAAGAGTTTGAGACATGGTGCTTGACTTGATTGTTCTATCTTTCAATTGCCCAAGATACCAAGAAAAAAGGCTATAAGCTCCATGGTTAAGGGTAATATGGGTAAGTTGAAGGTTGAAAAGGTTTATTCTAATTAGGAGGAGAAATTTTGTTTTGAAAAGCATGTGTACTTTTGAGGCGTGAAAGCGTTCTAGCAACTCCGATCCATTGCTAAGTTTGGCTTTGCTAGGGACTAGCAAAGGGGTAAGCTTGGGGAAGCTTGTTGGTTTGTTATAGCATAAAAATATATAGGCTTTTTAAAACTGAAATAAGAGCTTAAAATGAATATCAACATAGTTTAGGGGCTTGACTAACATAATTTGACGTTTTTGGTGATTTATATATTTTCAGGGGATCAAACAGGAAAAGCTTAGAGTTTGCAAGACATATGAAGCATAAACATGTTCAAATTTTTGTGAGTGCGTAGATCTCGCCGATAGCTTCGTAATGACCGTATTTTGTAGGAAACGGAGTCCGGATGAGAAAGTTATGACCGTTTTAGTGAACTCGGCTCGCAACGGGATATCTTTTTGATTCTCGACTCTAATATAGCAAACAATATATCCGTTCCGATCGTCTCGATGAGCTCTTTGCAATGGTGCTATCTTGGAATATGTTTGTAACATGTTTATGCTTCATATGTCTTGCAAACTCTAGGCTTTTGTTTTAGTCCCCAAAAAATATATAAATCACCAAAACTTGTGGAACTATGTTAGTAAAGCCCCTAGTCTATGTGATTATTCATTTTCGCCCTTATTTCATGTTTAGTTGACTAGTAATATTATGCTATAACAGGTGTCAACAAGCTCCCTTAAAGCTTACCCTTTGCTAGTCCCTAGCAAAACCAAACTTAGCAATGGATCAGAGTTGCCGCAACGCTTTCACACCTCCAAAGTACACATGCTTTCAAACAAAATTTTTTCTCTAGATAAGAATAAACTTGCTCAAATTTCAACTTACCCATTTTACCTTTAACCATGGAGCTTATAGCCTTTTTCTTGGGATCTTGGGTAATTGAAAGATAGAACAATTAAGTCGAGCACCATTTCTCAAACTTTGTTCAACCTGTCCTTCCGAGTGTTTGCAAGTTTTCAAAATAAAACTCAAAGTTCCTAGTATGACTCTCTCAAGTCTCTCATCCGTGGTATTTGTGGATCCTCACTAAGGCAACAAGGTTGTTTTGCCTTTCTCTCATAATATATGGTATTTTTGGACTAAGGCAGTAGGTCACTATGCCTTCTTCTCTCTCACCCTATATCTAAGGCTTATATCTGGAGCTCATAGGTGGGAGAAAATTAATTCTACTTACTAAGCATATATTATAAGTTCAAGCAATGGATCCAAAGTCACGAAGTTACACTCGATCAAGTGGTGCATGTGTATGGTGGATAGAATATAGTGGATAAGGGGTATAGTAAGGAATGAATGATGGGAAAGCTTACTTTTGCTCCTTGAGGAATCATCTCTCTTTTGGAATTTGGAAACTCTGTAGAGAACCTGGGTTGTATTTCTTTCTCTCTCTCTCTCTTTTTTATATATATGGAGAGGTGAGCATCTAAGTACCCATTGTTTTCAGCGGACACTTGTCCATTTTTAACTCTCCTTTATTCTTTCTTTTTCTTAGGGAGGTAGGCTCTACTCGCCCGTAGGACACTTGTCCATTTTTCATCTCCCTTTCTCTTTTTTTTTTAAATCTACAACCCAAATCTCTTTTGCAATAACTTTTGAGAGATAAATAAATGTAATGGAGCTTTTGTAAGATATTGGCTAGCAATGAATGAGTGGATGGGTATAGGGAATATTTTTGGTTGCTCTCTCCTAGGATAGGAGTAGAACATTTTTTTGGTGGCTAGAGTGAAATGGATAGTGGTATATATATGATGGGTACATATGGTGGTGTAGTGGTGGATGCGTACTTCCAAGGTGGAAATAGCAAATGAGTGGAGTCAAGTGGAGTGGAATGGAATGAGGTAGAGTGAAGTGGAATGGTGGTGGAGTGTACATGATCAGCATGACAAGTTTCTAAGGGTCGACAAAGATTGAACAAACTCAATGCAAAGCAAGCAGCCTATATATGTGTCAAAAGGTTTTCCTAATCTAGGGAGCATGTATATATGGCTGTGATAGGAGGTTCAACACTTTGTCACACAGGAACTTATCATGTGCACTTTTAAAGTTTTAAAATAAATCTCCAGAAATCTAGTATCACTAGGAGTAAGATCTATAGCGACTCGGGACTCTCATATATCATATCCCAATTACCTAGACTTTAGAGCAAGCAACCAAAACCCACAGGTTTCGGGTTCAGAGCAAATCTCAAGTCAAAGCAGTTTTGCATTTAAGGCTCAAGAGAAATTAAGCTTGAAAGCTAGGTACTAAAAAGGAATTACGACGGAGCAACTATTCATCATTTCCATGCATCGGACTTGGCTTCGAGATTATTTTATGTTGGTGGAAAAAAGAAAACTTCTTGTACACTCCTATTTATTTATTTATTTATTCACACTCTAAAGATCACACTTCTACTAAAGACTCTTTTTTAAATGACTAGACTCTATAAAACTAAACGTATTATCATACTCTAATAGCAAACCAAATATTTAACTAATAATATATAGATAGTAATAGAGATACTTATCGTGATAACCAGGGGTGCTCTCCCCAAGCTAGATTGAAGTGTCGGGTTTATTGTGGGAGTTGAGGTAGACAAAGGACGAGGGTATCGCCCTATCATGTTTCTCTCCTTTAAATCTGCTTGAACTCAAATAGACAACAAAGCTAGTGGAACTTGATTAAGCATTAGTGGTTCGCCACATAGGCTTCATGTGTCTAAAGATTTTCAAGATAGAGCAAGATTTCTCTTCTAAATGTTTTTGGGGTTTTATATATTTATATGCATGCAATGGATAATAATGCAAATGCAACTAGATGAATGCATAATTATTTTTATGCCACCACGTGGTGAATATCCTTATGGGTTGTTATACGCCACAAGATTATTCACATGGGGCTTGAGAATTTTTCAATGCAATGCTAATGCATAAATGTAATACTCCTCTCGAAGTTACCAATGCAACGAGATGCAATGCAAGGAAATAAATATGATTTGCAATTTGAGATGCAATGCTAATAATTAAATATGGATAACTACCGAGTTACCTTCCGGCGAGGGTTCAATGTTTTAAGTCCTTTGAACAAGACTTCTTACCTTACTCACTCCTCATGTGCATCATCCGATCTTGGTAGGCCGCGTCTACCGAGATAATGATCTCTCGAGGATGGCATCACCCATGTTGCTTGCTTATCCCATGGGTTGAAGTGAAGCTTTGACAAGAGAAGCGAGCAACATTTTGTCTAGTGTGCGTGCTTTTTGTGGGTGGGGACATTTCCTTGTAGAATCTTAGGAGAGTGACATACTCCTCCATGTTAGGCTCGAAGTGTGTCCTCGCTTGCAAAGATAAGGTAGAGATCAAGTGCATGGGCCCCCTTTGTTGGTGGGAAAACACCAAATGTAACCAAAAACTTTATTCATTCTTTCTAACCTTAGGCACATTAAACAAAAGCAGAGTTGATGTTTAACGTTTCATTTATTTATGATGAGGGTGATAAGATCACAAGATAGAGCATCAACTTTTAATGATTATGACTATCTTTTGCGGCGGGATGAGCAACATTTTTAGCTTACATGAATGGGGATTATGAGATCAAGAGAGTGGTGTTTAAGAACAAAGAACTAAACATGCTAAGAAGCTAAGCGGGATGGATAAGGTTAGATTTTGACTCCAACATATTTGATTTTTTATGAACATGCCATAATTAGGAAAAACTTATTTTAAAAAAGCTTACCTCAAGATGTTACCTTTTATCGTGGTGTGATGGCACCATAACACCTTGTGGTGATTATTACCTTTTGCTTGGAGCTTTCCTCAATTGGCTTCTTGTATATCTTGCTCCTAACTTGTCTCCTTTATTGCATCATCATTTCTTTCTTATCCTTTGAATTGTGTAGGACCTTTTTTTGTTTCTCTCATGATTTTATTCCCGCAGATAGTTGACAAAGACATACCCGAAGGAATATACAAGTAATTTTTAAAACAAGGGTAGATTTGTCATGGAGCTAAAGGTATCTTTTATTCTACAAAAAGTTTTGGATGTATATTTTAATTAACATGTGCTCACTATTTACTTTTTTTCTCTAATGGGAAATCTTAAGATTGATTATGATGTATGACATTTATAAACATTCAATCTTAGAGAGACAAAGTAGTAGTGAGTAGGGGATTGCAAAACCAAAGATGTCGAGAATGGCGGTAGCTTGAGAAGAGGAAGAGTAATGTCAGATCTTTAGAGGTGGACCTTCCTCCCCATGCTTGAACCTTCCTGTCACTCGGCACTTTTTAGTGTGAATGCTGAACTGTCCCTAATTGTGTGTTGCAATCACCATGTCCTTAGATGTTGTTCGGCCTTTTGTTCCGCAAGGTTAGTGACCAAGAATACCTCGAAGGGAACTTGTCCAAGGAACATGTTGTTTTTTTTCTTTTGGCATGAGCCTTCATGTGCTTAGATTTATTATTATTATTTATTTTTAGAACATAAGACAAAAAGTTGTATACAAGTATGAAATTTATATTTATTTAATTATCTTTGATGTTCTTGTGGCCCATTGCTTTTGTCCATCCACTTCTGTTGAGTGTTTACTTTTTCGTGATCATGGTGTATGGCACTCTTCTTCATCGAATAGACATAGTATAGGTTCTTTTTTCTCGCAAAATATTAGTGGACACATACCCAGGAGTATACAACATGGTTGAAACTAGGGTTGTTGTCCAAAGTTAATAAGATCTCATCTATGCTAATGAAAAGATGGTTCTTTGATTACTCTTAGCACTGATTTTAATTATCATATCTTATAACACATTTTTGTTTCTTCTTTGCATTCTAGCATAAGGATCAAGGCAAAGTTGAATTGTGACAAAAGACCGAGTGAATGATTTGAGACTTACAGGTTCTTCCATTAATGATGAATGAACCGTGACTTTTGCACAAGGTTGGATTTCATCATATGCCTTGCTTCATCTCCGGTTTGAGTTCATCTCTTTGACTTACCCGAATTGGATTTGAGAGTTTTCTCGCAAGGGGTTAGTCCAACGAAATATCTAATATCCACAATAGCATACCATTGGCTCAAAAATCAACCTAGACACCACGTCTAATTTGACTTATGAGGGCATTTTAACCTAAGCAATGCTTAATTTTAAAAGGCCTTTGGAGGTAAAGATCATAACTCCTAAACTAGGCACCATGCTTCATTTAAGAGATGTATGAACTTATTCCAAACCTTAGCATATTATAGTAAACAAAGGTAACATGAAAGCATTACGTAGATTTACTCAAACGGAGATGGAATAGTGTGGGGATGAACCCCTATCCCCTCACGGGTCACTTTGGGTTAGGCCTCTTGGGCCGGCCCAGGACGGCGGATTGAAGCCCTTGGCGTTAGAAGACCGCAATTATCTGGAGATCACGACCTAAACTTGGTCGCCAAGATAGTTTCCTAGTATAGCTCAATCATAATCACTATATACTTTCCTATTGTAACCGATCGAGGATAGCTCTTGTCGGGCCGGATCCGACCTGTAACCCCGCCTCTAGGACTATATAAGGTGAGCAGGATCCCCCGAGGGACCATCTCGATTCTCAATCAATCAATACAACTAAGCAGATGTAGGTTTTATGCCATCAAGGCGCCGAACCCGGGTAAACCCGTGTGTTTTGTCCTTCGCCGCTCGCTTAACGCCTCGTTAGCCGCCTAGCACATCCCTAACCGCTCAATCTACTAGCCGCATACCCCGTGATAGACTATCGCCGTAAACCGACGCACGCTTGGCGCGCCTAGGGTGGTGTGCACGAAGACGCCATGGCTAACAAGATGGTGATCTTCCTCGACTCCATGGCGGCCGACCCGATGGAAGACATCCACCGGGACGCCGTCCGGGAACAACGGCACCACGCCGGGCGCCAACGACTCGCGCCGATTCAGATCCAATCTGGCGCAAGCATCTGCCGCTTCCGGCACAAAGACCGACATCAACCGAGCCGGGGCCGCCGACCTCGACAGGGCTCACCCATCCGCTTGTGCCGTACACGCGGCGTCATTCCCACGACGCCGACAATCTACTTCTGGCGACCGACAAGCTCAAGATTGGTATGAGTGAGTTCTTCCCCTTTGGTTGATTCGACCATGTCGCCTCTCGCCAACAGGAACAACATCGACCACGACACGGGCTGCCCGACACTCCCCGGAGAAACCGTATCCGGTCGAGGGGCCATCTTCCCTGGGCCAGTGGTCCGGCCGTTACTCAACTCCCGAGGGCCGGGTTGTCCACTCTCATCATCCCGTGTGTGGACAAGCTCGGGCTCGGGACCGGCCTGAGGACCGCCCCGACCCTACGACTTCATCGACAAAGACCTACGCATCGGGCGAAGGTGCCTCGCCGACAACGCTACGACCACATCCGCATGGCTAAGCCTCTCCGATCCCGGAGGGCACCAAGGGAGGAGGAGGAGAGTACCGAGTCTCCGCGGATGGTCGTGATACCGCTCCCCGACTTCGTCCGACGCCACTACACCCGCGCTCCAGACCCGATGGAGCCGGAGACGGCTACGACTCCCCGCCGTTGCTCGACCAGGTGCCGCTCCCCGGGAGACCCGTGGGCGGAGGGATCTTCGCCACGAGGACTCGTGCCCCTTGAGGGGGAAACCGAGGAGCCCGCCGTTCCCGAGGGACGCAGAACGCCGATCGAGCGCCGTCTAAGAACGGAACGCAGACGCCGCTGCCAGCTCACCGGCAGGCCGGCCGGGCTTCCTGCTAGCCCGTGACTCTCCTGCATCTGGCAGCCTCGCCTCGACGAGGTGGCGTGGAATCCCGCTCACAAGACGCCGCATCGTAACATCGCCAGGGCACGCGTCTCTCCCGCCGCGAGAATGCCACAATAGAAGACGTCCGGATAAGCCATCTACGCCACCCACGCCACCAACCCGCCTCGGTTCATCCGCGCTCGCGCCGGCCATTCCGTCGCCGCCTCGGCGAGAGGAGTCGCAACACCCAAGGCGAGGAAGAGGCGTCCCTCCATTCCAAGGGGGCAAACCAATCCCAGCGAACGCTGACGGCAGCCTCTGCGACACGGCGGGCAAAACGCTGTGCCAAGATCTGCCGCTAAGCGGGCAGGGGGTAGTGCGCTGTTCGCCCCGGCGGGCGCTGGTGGACAACCACCCCGCATCCCGCCCCAGATCGAAACCAAATGGGCCCCCCAACCTCCGTAGCAAAGATCGAGATTGCCCGAGATGCTCGAAGCACGCATCACCGCCAAACAAGAGCTCACAAGACGCCGAGATTCAACGACGTGAAGAGTACAACATGTCAGACGGAACCCAACGGAACCTCACGACACCACGATCCGCCCCTACTACCCGGATCTCCGCCGGTCCGATGGCCTCGGGCTTCAAAGGCACTTAACGCCTTCGGCATCCGCACGACCAAGATCCCAGAGGCCCCGGGTCATGATTTACGATCGCAATCGACGGCCGAGGCTGAGGACGTTATGGCTAACTACTCCCCGATCGCCACTAAAGTGGGCCAATCACTGCTCCCCGGCTCCTCCTGTATGGGAGACTACGTGACGTGGCAAGACGTCAAGGATATCTTCATCAGCACCTACAAGTCCACGTGTAAACAATCGGGTACAAAGTACGACCTGGAGAGGTTGCGCCTCGGGCGCAACGAGCCACTCCGGGAGTACATCCGCCGTTTTTCCGAGGTGCGCCTGACGATCCCCGGATATCACCGACGAGGAGTGCGTCGGCGCATTCACCAAGGGCCTTGTCTCCACTGGTAACGCCGCAGCCCAAGAGTCGCGAAGAAGCTCCACAGTCCAAAATCACAACCATGTCCAAACTGGGCTGATGTGGCGCAGAGGTTCGCCGGGCAAGATGAGGCCGAGTACGCCTTTCCACAAAGATTACGGCTACTCGCCACCGAGTATTCCCCCACCGCGACGCCCCCATGACGATAGCGGCGCGACGAGCGTCACGATAACCGCCGCCCTGATGACTCCCGCGACGTGAGTCGCCGGGAAGAGGGTCGCGGCAACTATCGCGAGCGCCGTCGTGATCGGAACCGTCGGGGAGGTGGCGTCAACAACGTCAAGACCGGTGGTAAGAAGAAGACGCTCAACCGGGCGAGATCCGATCCAAAAAGTTTTCTACACGGCAAGTGCCCCCGACACCCGGACTTGAACCATAGTTCGATGGAGTGTCAGCACTTCAATGCCGAGTATGAGAGCGAACGCAAAAAGCTCAAGATTACCGACGAGCAGCCGTGAGGAAGCGCCCAAGGTTGTCCGTGAATAACCAGGAGGAGGACCTCGACGAGGACGCCGATCCCAGTGCACCGCTATCGCACCGAAAGACGGCGCCATTCACATGATCATGGGCGGACACTACGGCCGCGAGGTGGGGCGGGATCGCAAGATCTCCGCTCGTAATGTCCCCGACCGCCAAAAGACTTCAGCCGAGGGGAGTCACGGACCCGATATGGCCTACCTTCTCCGAGCGGGTCATAACCTTCGACCGCGATGACCGGTGGTGCAACAACCCGCACTCGCGGCGATTCCCCACCGCCCTTGACCGGGTGATCGCGCCCGCCGAGAAGGTCCTCATCGATGGAGGAGCGCCCAACATCTTTGTTTCGGAACTTCGATGAAGGCATTGGACATTACAAAGGACGGCCGCCAAGCCATACGAAAGCACCCGTGCGAGGGGAATCCTCCAGGAGTCGTCGCCAACCCTCGGGCGGGTGACTTAGGTGTGCGCCTCGTGACGCTACACCCATCGCATCCACATACATGAATTACTGGCCGCGACTTCGAGTCATCGTACCACGCCATCTGGGCGGCCTGGATTGACCAGGCTCATGGCGGTCCCGTACATGGCTACCTCATCCTCAAGATCCCCACCGAGAAGGGGGTCCTCACATGCGGACCCAACGTACACATGGCCTATGTCCGCGAAAAGGAGGGCCTCGACAAGTGAGTTCATCCTCCCGATCGTGTCTGACGTGAGGAGGTCATCAAGAACGCAAAGAAGCTTAACCCCTCCCGACCTCGAGATACCCGAGGAGGAGCGGACAAGAAGACCACCAAGCCATGGGACACTAAAGACATCCAACCGGGTGGAGGGCGACTGCGCCCAAGACGACCAAGATAGGCGTGAACCTTGACCCGAATAGAAGACGTGCTTTCGTCCGGTTCCGAGGGATAACGTGAGCATTTTCGTGGAAACCCGCCGATATGCCCGAGTACCCTCGGAGTCGGATCGAGCACCGCCACGTGTCAAGCCGACGCCGCCAGCCCTCTTAAAATACGCCGCTTTAAAAAGAAAATCACGCCATTAAAGGTATAACTAGATTGTTAGGCTGGCGGCTTTATTCGCTAAGTGTATCATCGAGACTTGGTAGCTAACTTGGGTTTCTGTAAGAAAGAAGAATAATGAATGGAGGATGTGCGTTGATTGTACCGATCTCAATAGGGCTTGCCCTAAAGACCCTTTTGGTCTCCGTATCGACTAAGGTTGTCGACTCCCTTTGCAGGTTGCGAGCTACTTAGCTTCCTAGATTGCTACTCGGGCTATCATCGATAGCCCCTCGGCCAAGACCAGAGAAGACTTCCTTCATCACTCCATTTGGCGCCATCGCTACACTACCATGTCGCTCGGGCTCCAGAACGCCCAGCCACCCTACCAAATGGGGCTATACTGGCTGCTTAGGGAATCTTATCCCCGACCTCGCCAGGCTTACGCCGACGACGTCGTGGTGAAGACCCGAGCGCCCTCTCCCTGGGTCGACGATCTTGCAAGGGTCTTCGCCAAGATAAACGAGTACCAATGGAAACTTAATCCGGAAAGTGTGTTTTTGGCGCCCCTCCCAGAACTTGCTCGAGCAACATCGTTAGCGTGCATGGCATCGAGCCAAACCCGAGAAAAATCAGCGCCATCATGCGGATGAAACCGCCCCAAAATGTCAAAGATGTCCGTAAACCGATCGGATGCATGGCGGCACTTAGCGCGTTTTGCACGCGACGGCTCGGGTGAAAAGGGATTGCCGCTTCTTCAAACTCCTTCGCCAGAGAAGCTTTCGTGGACCAACGAGGCTCAAGAGGCCTTCAACGGCTTCAAGAAGTTTCTTACCACGCCTCGAGTGCTAGTGGCCCCGAACGAGGCGGAGACGATATCGCTTACATCGCAAACTGACCAACCGGTGGTTAGTACCGCCTTGGTTGTCGAGCGCGGAGGAAGGGCATGTATACCGGCCCAACGGCCGGCCTACTTCGTAAAGGCAGGTACCGAACAACTCCAAAACAAAGGTACCTACATATACGTAAATTGCTCTATAGAATTCTCATCACGACCCGCAAGCCGCGTCACTACTCGACCTTCACCCAATCACCGGTGGTGTCTGACCACCCATTGGGCGATGTCCTCGCGGAATAAGGATGCCAATGGTCGATATGCAAGTGGGCGATCGAGCTCACCGCTTTTCACCATTGAATACAAGAATAGGAGCACCATCAAGTCGCAAGCATTGGCGGATTTCGCTTTGCGAGTGGATCTGATCCAGAGACTCCCTCGAAGACACCACCGAGCCGGACGATGTACTTCGCAGGTTCCCTCAACATCGATGGGCCGGGGTCGGGCGTCTACATCATATCACCTCGGGATACGCCCGGCATGTTCTCGGGATCCACTTCCCGCATCCAACAATGCCGCTGAATATGAGGCCGCCCCTTCACTGGGCCTCCGTATTGTCAGTCTGGGGCCTTGGGATTCGCCCGACCGGGTGTATTTGGTGACTCGGCATTGGTAATCAAGCAAGTCAACAAAGATTGGGATTACAAGAGTGAGAAGATGGACGCCCGTATGTGGCAAATATAAGAAAATTGGAGGGCAAGTTCTATGGGTCGGTTTGATCATGTGGTTCGGGATTACAACCTTAAGCCGATGAGCTTTCCAAGCTTGGCTCTTCTCGGGCAAAGATACCTAGCGCCTTCGTCAAGATGCAGAAACCAACCATCACACCCTCGCAGGGCCCTCCACTCGAGACCGGCCTTCGAAAGCACATTGTAGCCACGCTATCCAACTCCGCCGACGAAGACCGGCGTCCCGATAATTAAATATCGCGAGAAGCTCGCCCCCGAGGACCGGACAGAGCAAGAGCGCCTCATCCGGCGAAGCAAGAATTACGCCCTAGTCGACGGTTTCCTTATGCTTAAGAGTATAGGAGAGACCGGTCTCGCAGGCGCATCTCGAAGAAGATGGTATAAAGCCGCCACGAAAATCCATGGCGGATCTCGTGGCAATCATGCGGCCTCTCACACTTTGGCCCAAGAAGGCGTTACGTGGATTTTTACCGGCCGACGGCGGGTTGCCGATGCGGCTCACTTGGTATGGCATTACACCAAATGTCAATTCTTCACGAAATGCACGTGTGCCCGGCACACGAGCTCCAGACTATCTTGGCGGAAGATGGCCTTTCGTGGCCGGGACTTGACGCCATCAGGTTCTTCAAAGCAACCCCAAGCTGCTTCAAGTGGATCTTTGTCATGGTTGATAAGTTCTCCAAGTGGATTGAATATGTTCCTTTGGTCGACGCCAACCAAAGACAAGGTCGTTGAGATGTTGGGATGAGGTGGTCCACTCAGCGATTCCAAATTCCATCATCACGAATCTTGGAAGCACATTTACCGGCAGCCATTTTTGGGATTATTGCGAAGACAAAGGTATCCAGGTGAAATATGTGTCGTCACCCATCCTCGTTCTTTCCGGCAGCCGAGCGAGCAAACGGCATGATATTAGAAGCATTGCTAAGCGACTCTTCCTACGCATGGGAAATACCCCCGGGTCGATGGCTTAAAGAGTGCTTGGTTGTCCGGGACTCCGAACTTCAAATTTCACCATAAAGTGTTTCATACTTCATGGTGTTTGTTCGAGGAAGCTTGCCCTCCCTACCGACATCGCCGCTCTCCTCGTGTCGAATTATAATGAATAAACCGGACGCTACTTTCGAAGATGAGGCTCGCTCGGCCGAGGAAACCCGCCCGCAATGCCGCACGCGGAATGCCAAATACCCTCAAGGGCGTCAAGATATTACAATCGCAAGAATGTACGCGGAAGAGCCTTTTGCGGTTGGACCCGGGTCCTTCGAAGGAAGCGTAAGAGTGTTCACAAGTTGGGATCTCATTGGGAAGGCCCTTCAAAGTTAAAGAGGTTACCCTACCAGAGCAGATCGACATTGACAACTATGGAGGACATCAACATTCCCAACTCCCGGAACATCGAAAGCATCTGACGTTTTCCTTTCGTGAATCGGACTCGTACTTTCCCGCCTTTGTATCTTTTTTACTTTCACTGCCGCATAATAATAAAAAGTTTATTGAGTATGTTGACATGGTTATATTTTCTTCGACCGACGTAACAATTTATTTCCATGCTCGACTACACTCTTAAGTCTTTGGACCCCCTAGAGCCCTCTCTCTGCCTGGTCGTTTCGCGTATGTGTGATCAGGTATTCCCGCATAGACCGACGACCGGCGGATGACTCTTTAGCGTGGTCGAACAGCCCCAATAGCTTGCCTCCGAGCATCACGCCTCCTTTGCCGCACGGCCTCACCGGCGGCGTTAAGGCTAGGGCGGGCGTCTACCATAAGTGACCCTTTTTCGCTTCACGGTCTACACTTCATCGTCTACCATAATCGTATGCATGCTAAAACGACAGCGATAAAAATAAAGTATTAAGCTAATTATGCCACCCACATCGGGCGTGGCTCGGCTAAAATCTCGTGTGTTTCAACGCGGTTTTTCACTAACTGCTTCGCTAGCCAAAAGCAAAGTATCATGCCTCGGGGCAATCTCACCCGGGACTTTAACTCTACCGTACTCACAGAGTGGGTTCATCTCGTCGGCCAGCGTTGTCGCCGCCGCTCGACCTCCTCACGCGGTTTAGAGCACTCCGCCTCCGGCCGCCCCGAGCGTAGCCTAGGGGGACGGCTTTGCTCGGCACCTTGGGATGATGGGAGCCGCCGCCACCGCCCAGGCGTGTCGAGCCGTCGCGCAGTGGCCCGCGTGAACTCCATGAAGGTCGCAGGAGCCACCGCAGGCGTCCGCTCGCTGCTCCACGCTTCGCGCTGGGCCGGTCGGCGGCGCTTCCTCCGATTGGCCCCGCCAACCGCTGTGAGCCATGGATGGCGTCGAGGATTGGCCCGACGCCTTCGGGACTTTGCGTGCGCTGACTCTTCCACGAGCATACCGACCTCCCGGATCACCAATCCGATAAGCGAGGCCGCCACGCAAGGTCGACAATATATAAACGGTAGATCGGCAAAACTCGTTCAAATACTTTTTTTAGCGAGTCATTCTTCGGCGGTCAAATGGCATCTTGTCACGATCGGCCGGTGGTATTAGGAGTCGCTCATCCCGCGCGTCACTGGTTCGCCATCACACGCTGCTTGCCGGGGTTTCAACAGACGCTTAGGTACTGGGCAAGGTATCATATATCCCGGCATTTTAGTCGCTTTTTGTCACTAACCTCTCTTGCAAAGATATCTTCGTAAACTCATCATACATACCAAGTAATTTGGTCCGGCGTGCCGTGGCGTGTCCGTACTCCTCCCGAGCGATTGAGCCCGGGCACGCTCCTCCCGCGCTGCTGGCCGGCGGGCCACCGCGCGTTCCTCCTTCCGAGGGCCTTACCCTACCTTGCAACCGAGCCGCTTCGCGATCCGTGACGGTTCGCTCAACCTCCAAGACTTCACGTCGCCGCCAGTGCCGCCCTTTCTTGTGCAAAGGCACGACGCCGCGCATCGCGCTGTACCGGCCGCCAGCGGTCCCTCTCGACCGCAAGCACCGCCGTTCTTCGACGAGCCTGGCCGCGCCGCGGTGAGCTCATCCCGCTACCGTCTGGCCTCAACCGGGCGCCTCGGCACTCCTCCAACTCCTCGCAAGGCATTTCTTCATTCGATATGCTATACGGCGACATGCAATCACATGGTGTGCATGGCAAAAATCACAATGCAAAA